>PVHP010000968.1:0-120070 GCA_004024765.1 Zapus hudsonius | reverse complement strand
TCACTTCCTATGAAGAATCCTGTTACCTTGAGACGATGGAGATGAACCCATCATCCCTGAACAATATGCCCATCTTTGTGCAAATGCTTGTGATTTTAGGGCAATAAGCAGCCTTCTCTTTCTACAAGGCTGCCTGGGGGAAAGAAAGAGGGGCTTTCTAAGGCAGAGAACTGAGAAACCAAGGAAACCTAGGTTGTCCGCAATAGGTAGAGAAGTTTTCCAGGAATTTAGCAGTTCTGAGACAATTATTGTTTCAGGATTAGATCAGTTATTTCCTATTCCAGTTTGCTTGGACTTCCAAACAAAATTCTATATACTATACTAGCAAGTAGATGGTTTTCTCACAATTTGGGAGACTAGGAGTCTGAGGTCAAGGAACTAGCAGAATGGATTCCTTCTGAGGTCTCTGGCAGAGGGTACCATCTCCAGAGTCTTGACAGGAGCTCCTTTCTGTGCAGACCCTGTCTGGTGTCTCAGTATCTGAATTCCCTCTTCATGTAAAGATCCCAGTCATTCTGGACTAGGCCCACCCATCCTTCAGATCTCTTTGATATTAATCTCCTCTTTGGAGACCTTCTATCTGTTTACAGCTTCATTCTGAGGTACTGAGTGTTAGGACTTTCACAAATGAAGCTGAAGGAACCCAATTCAGCCCGTAACTTCACCTTCACCATTTACCCTATATATGTTAATATTTCACTTATGACAACCAGACTTCTGATTGCCCTCTCCCGAGCTCCCTTCTATCCATCACTCTCAGCATTTGGGTTTTGTCTGGCGAGTGACAGTCCTTTGTATAAGTGTGTGTCCCAGCAAGTCTCTTTCATCCATCATGGCCATGCACCCTTGATGCACATACAGCCTCTCATTTCCCTGTGACAGAATCCTTAAAATTGAAGCATGTGCCTTTTCTCTTTCGCACTGCACCAGAGGAACACTGTATATAGCAAGTCATTCAGTAAAATTTATTATATTATTTTTTATGATATTATATACTTGTTAATGATTTTCTGATCCAGTCAGAAAAATAGATTCCCCATTGACTTAAAAATACCAGATAAGCCAGTGAGACAGAAACCAATGATTTTTGACACAAAGACTCCTAAGCTCACATTAAAGCAGCCATAATACTCACCCACCACGGCTCAGGGAACTGAGCGGAAGAGGGGGCGGAAAGATTGTGAGAGCCGTGGTGGGGGAGACGATCCAGAGGCATGGCCAGGAGAACCTGGCTGAGTACTAGGCTATCCATGGTCCCCTGCCACAAAGACTGATCCAGACGGCCCATGGAGGAGGATATCCAGCTGATTGTGGATGGGGAGGAGGGGCATTGGGGAATTGGGGATAACAACTCATTGTTTGCCCACTAAATAATGAAACTCATTATGGACAATAAAAAATAAATATATATATATATACTTAAAAAATACCAAAAAATGCCACTGACACCCAATGCAGGGATCTAAACAAATGGCTATTTATAGAAAATGAGAAACTTTGAAGGCAAGAGAAAACAGCTGTGCAATCCATGAATGGCCTAGCTGGGCCATTCCAATAGGCGACAGCCAGTGGCCAGGATAGGTGCCTCCCTGCTGTGTTTTATTAACTTCAGTCAGGTGCAGGGCTTGGAGAAAAAGATTACTTTCCAAGAGCATGGGAAAGCGGTGCTCTGCGTGGTAAGTTCCTAACAGTCTTTGCCCTCATTGTAGAGCAGCAAAAGCAGAGGCATTATGACTACCCTGCGCCAATATTGTTAGAATCCACTGAAGCTCCAGATGGAGTGAAAGGAGAAGCTTGGGGATTTCTTTCTTCCTTTTTGCTGGAGTTTTACAAAACAAGCTTCCCTCGACACCCTCAGCAAAGTTCTCCATCTCTTGTTGAGGTCACGTGCACTCCAATTTGCCAGAGTAGGGTCTGAAGAGACCATTCTTAAACCAAGATGCCTTCTTATAGGTTTCTTTTTTAAAAATTTATTTATTTGCAATCAGAGAGAATGTGAGAGAGAGGGGGAGGGAGAATGATGGGGGAATGGATTCCCAAATCCTCTTGCCACTGTAAATGAACTCCAGATATATGGGCCACTTTGTGCACACGGCTTTGCATGGATGGTGGGGAATTGAACCAGGTCCATCAGACTTTGCAAGCAGTTACTTTTAATCACTAAGCCATCTCCCCAGCCCTAAAACATTTTTTACTTATTTATGAGAGAGATTGTGTGTGTGTATATGGGCACCCCAGGGCCTCTTTGCACTGTAAATGAACTCCATATTCACGTGCCATCTGTGTGTCTGGATTTACGTGGGTACTGGAGGATCAGAGACCGGTAGCCTTTGCTTGCACTTTAAGCCAGTGAGCAATCTCTCCGGTTGTGTGGATTTTTGGGAACAGTTGTAGAATGAGGCTTATAGGGGAGAAGGCCTTGAGCCCACTCTTCTAACAGGAATCTCCCCTCAAGGACCCTGTTCCTAGGGCTTGTGTCATAAGATGCAAGGAAAGTACATAGCAAACCTGGATATAGCCATGTTTGGCTAGGGATTGAGGATACATGGGAGCGCAAGTTCCCTAGGTCTTCCCTGCATTCTGGAAACCTTCCCGGTTAAGAATGTAAGAGGACATTCCACATGGAGACATAGAAGAAGTTCCTCGTCCTCTTCACTATCCTTCCTTAAGAAAGCTAAAGATAAGGTTTCCATGGCCAGGGGGGTTGCACCCAGCCCTCAGAGATGCTTCTGGGAGCACCCATCCCTGCCAAGCACAACCACTACAGAAGAGACTGCAGCATGGGTGAGGGAAGACAGGGCACAGGTTACAGGGACAAAAGCCCAGGACACCTTCCTGGGCTTCCTTCCCTGCATTTGTCCTCATATGCCCAAGTGAGAATGCAAGAAAAAGAAAGGAATGAATGAACTCTTGAGTTCTGAACCCAAACTATGAAACGTCTCCCTGGGAGTTCCAAAGGTGATCGGATTTAAACAGTCTCTGCCACAGTCTGCTTCCAGGTGTTCAACATAGATAAGCTGTGACCCTCTGGCCACAGTACTTCAGTAAGATTTACAGTAGAACACGCATTCAATCCCGGGGGTGGGGGGGGCTGAGACATTTTCCTTCCTACTATTCTCTGTATCCCAGGGCCAACAATGGCAAATTAAATCTAGATTTTTTAAATCGACTTTTCCGAGAGGAAAAGGCAATTATATTCCCTGAAACAGATATTTTTAAGCTAAACTTCTTATGCAGGGAGTTCCCCCTTCTTTTCCTGATTCAATACAAAATGTCCATCATTCACTCCAACACCAGCCTTTAAGAGCTGGAGACAGTGGAGACTGGACATTCACACCAGTGTGCTACAAATGAGCTGTGATCTCAGGACGCTGGCTGCTTTGCTGACAGGGAAAAGAGTGGTTTAATATCTTTGGCTGAAAAGGCTTTCTTCAAGAAGGCCAACATTAATATTGAGCCCTGTTATTTAATCACTAAAATGATATATTGTAGATGTGAGTATTCTAAGACTGGGGGGAAGTGGGCTTATCAAATCCAGAGATCGTGGAAGGAAAATAAATGCTAATATAAGTCTTTCCTTTCTTTCTTTTTGGTGGGTGCGTATGGCATGTGCAGTGGATGCACTTATGTGTGCAAATGTGCATAGCCCTTGCCCCTGGAACAGAGGCCAGAGGAAGATGGCCCTCATTTACCTTATTTATCTGAGACAGAGTCTCTTATAGAACCTAGAGCTCTCCTTCTGTTCAGCTAGGCTGGCTGAGCAGTGAACCCTAGCTATCCATCCTCCACTCTCCGCTCTCCTCAGCTCAGGGCTTGCAGGCAGATGAGGCTAAGCCTGGAGCTCTATGTGGGGACTTGGGATGGAACTCAGGTCCTCACGCTTGCTCAGCAAGCACTCTTATCTGCTGAGCCATCGTCCCAGCCCCCATGTTGGGTTTTAAGGAAGGAGTATTTCTAAGAGCATTTTTAAGATCTTCAAAGAAGTCCCCCCACCACACCCATTATTGTATAATAACCATGATCTTCAGCCTGATTTTATCACAGATTTACAAAATTTATAAATCTGGTGGTCCCTGGCATACAATGGTTCCATTTAGGGTTTTTGGACTTCACAATAGTTCAGAAGCCATATACATTTTTCATACACTGTGCTTTGAGTTTTTTGTTTGGATCTTTTCCTAGGCTAGCAATAAGCAGACTGATAGTAGTGCTGGCACCGCTGTTCCCAGTCGTATCCAACCACCATCAATGAAAATAACTGATGCGGAAGGGTGCACTGTACTGCTAAGCTCTGGTGCCTGGGTAGGTCAGGTGCCTTTAACTAGGTAGGTTAAGTACATTGTCACTTTATGATGACTTTATCAGGACATAACCCCAGGATAAATCAAGAAGCATTTATCTAAAGACATTGGGAGACTTTTCTCCTTCCTCCAGATCACTATCTAATGGTTTATAAAATTAAAAATGTAATTGGAAGTTGGAGTTGATGGGGAGGCTGTGAACACCCATGGAAACAATTTCCTCTAGCATTCATACAGATTCTTTCATTCTATAGATGTGTATGAAGCTGGATCTTCTCTGCCCCTGGTACTGTTTTAGGTCTGGCATACATTCACAAGTCTAATATCCTTTGCTATAAAATAAACCCTTTTAAAAAGTCAATGCAATGGAAAATTTGGTAAATTCAATAATGTGTTCATTGACGTAAATTGTGATGTCTGATTTATTTCTCTTTATTTTTCATTGGCCACATGCTGGCAAAGGGTCATAGTGTTTTAAATTTCTCTGCCCTCTTACCCACCTGTCATACTTCATTATGCAGTTTATAGACAACGTACTGACGTGACTGGCTGTATCTATCATTCCTGTTTCCTAAAAAAATCACTGGAAAGAGTGATGTCTAATTGCCCTCCTAATTCTGCTTTCTGTGTGGCAATTTTTTTTCTTGAATAAGAAAGAGAAACATACCGATAGCTTCAGAGTAATTGATATGAAGAGCACAGTAAGGCCACTATGACACTTTTATGGAACATTTATGCAAACTAAAGGTGAGAAGCCAGGAGCTGATTTACCACAAAACCAGTGAGTATTACCTCAGCCCATAACCTCTCGCAGACAGAGAGACAGGGCCCTGCCACAAGCTTGCTTCTACTTTTTTTTATTTCTAATTTTTATTTTTGATGAAAATTTAACATTGTGCTCTGCTTTCGGAAGGAAGCCTCACAAATAATCCTCAGGTCCCACAAAACTTGGGTCTCCCCTGAAACCAACTCAGATGAACTTCTATGACTCAGCTTCGTGTCTACAGCTAATTAAACGAGCAAAGCAAAGACCTGGCCAAAGTGTGAAATGTGGTGACTTATTTTTTTAAGATGTTTAGACTGAATACAGCTTATTTTCTCAAGTTCACCCCACTTAAGTGAAATAATAAATCAGTTTGCCAAAGCACAAATGAACATAAACAGGCGACTCATTTTTACCTCATTAATAAACATCAAGTATGAGGTCACCCTAACATCCAGCAAGCCAAACCTCCTGACAGGAAATGGCTCCCGGTAAGACTTCGTAGGCGAGCATAAATCCTTCCAGGCCACCTCATGGTCATTAATTTCATCACCATGGTCCTTGCTCCCATGGACTGTGCTTCCTCCATGTACAGGTCTTATGAGATGCAGCAGAGTGCTGTGATTTAAAGCACACACTCCTTGACCAGGTCCCTTGGATCTAAACGCCAGGTCTGCTATGAGCTAGCTATGTGACCTTGGGTAAGTGACTCACTTTCGCTGGGCCTTGATATTTTCATCTGTAAAAGAAGACCAGTAAGGATTAGGAACAGGACTTGCATTGGTATTAAGTTCTCAGAACTGGGCTTGGTACATAGTTAGTACTTCATAACTGTTGGCTAACTGAATCAGTTTCTCCATCTAGAGTTTAAGCTAGTAAGGGATTACTTCTGAATTCACCCTTGTATCTGCTCATTGAGCGGGGGTTGGCATGTGGTTGACCATTATTCAAGGACTGTAGCAGTCAGGGGTCACAAGCTAGCAACTAGAGGTGCAGATTGCCCTGAAAATGTGCTTTTCTTCCACTGCGTGTTTACTGTTTCTGGTTTCTTTAGTTTTGAATTGGAATGCTCTTTGGATACATGTATTTTCCATTTCTCTAAAAGCCACCACTTTCAGAATATTTACCTCTGTAACCCTTAAAAGCATCAGAATCTGTCATGCCTGGTAGAAATGAATGGTCACTTGATATACAAACATTCCTGGGGGGGGGGTAGCAGCAGTTTTCTGGCTCACAGGAGTAAAATGAGAGATTAAACATGATCTCTCCTTGCAGCGTTCCGATGAACCCACCTGTCCCCCATTCTCTACTAGAAATCACCAGAGGGAGGAGGGAATAGGTGGAGGGTTTCTTAGAAGCAGAGAAGGGCATTGTCTGCAAGTGTTGAAATGAACAAGGTTGTGTCAGTTATACAAACTAGATTATGTTGGGGACATAAATAACCAAAATCTCAGTTTACTTAAAAACTGTCGTTCGTAGTTTCTCACAAGATCTGGAAAGATAAGGGTTTCTGGTCCACGTCGTTGCCATGCATTCTCAAAGACACCTTCTGCCAATTACCACTGGGAAAATGCTTCCGCCCATGGAGGACAGAAATCTCTGAAAAGTCTTCCATCAGCAAGTTGACTCAAAACACATAACACTTCTGTTTGCAGCTCATTGGCTAGAATTAGTCACACGACCCCAATGGGCCAGCAAGTATATAAAAAGTAAAATAAGAATGTGATGGAAACTCATGGCCACATGAGTTTTATTTCTAACTGAGTCTCGGGTCAGGCTTCTTAAGTTTTCAGTAGATTCATAGCAAGTATTTCCATACATCTATAAATGAATGGCAAATACTGACATGTCCAAGAGGGGGTATCAAACACCACCTCAGATCTAGCTGAAGGAAAGAAAAGTTATAGGATATTTAAATAACAAAGCTATAGTATATGAATCACCAAGAAGAACATTGACAAAAATGCTATATCCGTTGACAGGATGGAACTGGGCTAAGAGATGTGAGCCAGACTCTAGAATAGATACATTCTTTTAATAAGTAAGGAGAGCACTCTTTGGATTACAGGAGAGAAAAAGTAGGTACAAAAGCCCAGAGGCAGAATTGAAAGCTAAAGCATTTCAAGACTCAGAAGTTTGAGGCTAGCTAGGATCCATGCTTGTATGTGAAGGAATGAGAAGAGAAATCTTGATGGAGAATGTGGCTGTTTCATAAAGGGTTACAGGGTCTCCAGTGTAAACAGGATGGTGACTTGGGAGAGGAATATTACCCTTTCTCAAGAACCCCTCCAAGTCACCCAAATCTCCCAGTCACCAGCCCACATAGTATCCTAACCCCTGGACCTACATGACAGTCAGTGAATGGGGACAGTAATAAACTCCTGTTTAAGGCCTATTTTGATCGCTCCTCCTTCTGACAAGGAATATCCAAGTTAAAGTGAAATAGCCTCTCCTCACTGGGGTCAGTTCAGCTTTTTTGCTATGTAACATCTGTTTTTGAAATTCAGTGAGACCCTGACTTAAATCTGTTTAACTTACAAAACAGCAAGAGAACATCTTGTTTTCATGAATGTCTAGGGGCTGTGTGTCAACAAATAAAAGGTCTGTTTGTAGTATTCAAAGTAGAAAAGCTGCTTGTGAGATGATCTGCCATGGGGATAAATTTATTACCAACTGTTCATTTCTTGGAATCAAGAAGCAACGTTTGAAAACGCAGCGGACCAGCTTCATTTAAATCAGCAAAGTTCTGCTTGCTGGTGGGTAAGAAGCATGCTTTTACTGTCAGAAGGTCACCATGCTAGGTGGATCTAGAAAGATCCCCTCTTTCTTTCCCCCTTCCTACCCTAATTGATGTCTTACATGGATTCCCTGTGTCCCCATAAATTCTGGTGACAGCATCTAGTGGGTCAGTATTTTTATATTACTTACTTGAGACTTAAAGTCAGAAAGAAGGGGATAATGATACTAAGCCTCAAACTTCACTAGTTACTTCTTCCCTACCTACTTATTTCAAAGACACAACTAGAAAAGATTGTTATTCTTCTGCACTTAGAGTGGTATGTCTGTCAAGCCATAGATGACAATCTGTATTTGATATATGAACATAAGACTCTTGTGTTATGATTTTATGGTCCCTTTATGAGAGCATGTTTTTATGTGTGTAAATATCATTCATGTTTTAAGAGAAATTAGCATTGATAGTTCACTCTAAAATCAAAGAAGCCATCAGATCCTTCCTGTCGTGCACTCTTATGATGGTGTATTCTTTGCTTATTAACCTTTAACCTCATTTTGGCTTGGATTGTCTCCACCATCAGAGCATAGGCACAGTGAGGGTAGGCATGATAGCTACATTTATGTGGTGACTTGAATCAGATGTCCCTGATAAACTCAAGTGTTTTGAATGCTTGGTCTCCAGCTAGTAGCAATTTGGGAGGTGGAGCCTTGCTGGAGGAGGTGTGTCACTGAGGGTAGACCTGGAGGTTTATTAGCCCCCAGCTTGCCAGTGCTGGTCACCTCATTCTCCAAGAGCTGTTTTCTACCTGCTGTGGCAAGGAGGTGATGTCCAACCTCTGCTCTACCGTGCTCTCCCCTGCCATCATGAAGCCTCCCCTTAAGGGTGTAAGCCAAAATAAACCCTTCCTCTCATCAGCGGCTGCTATAAGTCGGGTGTTTCATCTCAGCAACATGGAAATAGCTACAATGGCTCATTTTTATTCTCCAGAGCACACAAGTTATCTAGTATACAGTCTATATATGTATCTGTTGTAGAATGCTGTCCTCTGAGTAAAGCCACCATTGCCATCTTCATCAGAAAACTGTGACGACTTAGGGACCTTCAAGACTAGGTCCACTGATGTTCCCTCATAGAATGAAGAGGTGTGGAGGGTCATCAGACCCTCACCTGAGATCTTAGCCATTTCCTTGTCTATTTCCTCCATGCCTCCCTGACACCTGTATGCACTTCTGCCCGGGCTGCACATGCTCTCGTGAGGTGCTAGATACATAGTGTATGGAAGAGTAATTGAAGGTAGGACTCCATCTAAGGAGCTCTAGGGACTGTCATGCAAGCCAGGGTGAGACGTTTCAGTGATGTTGCTGCTTTGGGGTCACCCACGCTGCTATAAGTAACCCCTTACTCATGTTCTCTAAGTAATCCCAATAAACTCATTTGTTCACCACAGTAGACTGTGGTGGAACCCTTATATTGTAGTTTGAATGCAAAATGTCACCCATAGGCTAATGTGTTTGGACACTTGGTCCCCTGCTTGTGTTGCTATTGGGGGATGTGGTGGAACCTGTAGGAGGCTGTCCGCAGGCCTTGAGGGGTTTATAACCAGGCTGCAACTCAAGTTCACTTTAAGCTTCTTGAGCTGTAATGTGACTTGAGCATCCCACTCATCGTGTCTTCCCCATGATGACCTGCCCCTTGAAACCGTGAGCCAAATCAAACCCTTTCTGTCCAGGAGCTGCTTCTGATCAGATATTTGTTCACAGCAACAAAAAAGGTAACTTATACACCTTACCGTGGTTTGTCATTGGTGGCCAAAGAGATGTTTGTTAACATTCCCCAGAAAAAGTTCACATGACAGTATTGAATGTTTTTGTTGGCATTTTTATTGTAAAAGTAGAACCTCAACCACTTTTAATTTTTTTTATTTAAACATAGCGAGGAAGACGGTTGAGCTCAAAATGTGACTTTCTGTATCATGAAGCATTCTTCTTCATTTAGCCACATACTCTCACCATTATGAACACCAACTGAACGTCATAGCAGGATGAGTTAGCTGAACTCATCTCTAGTTTCTCAACTTTGAGTTTCAGGCCACATCTGCTATATAGCTAGCCAGGACGAATATCATAGCACATGGCAGTCATTTTAAATTTTTTAATCTCACAGATAACACATTCCAATGGGATTAGATCCATGACTATAGCTTTGTTAGCCAGAAACTCTGGCCCATCAACCCACCTGGTAAAGGCAGTCAGTAAGATATTTTAGGACCTGTTGAGCATATGATTTGATGTTCACATTAACTTGTTCAGTGATCATATATGTTTTTGTAGTGGTCAAGCAAAATACAAACACTTCTTGAGGCAGAACAAGGTGGATTCATTCATTTGCTTCCTTTTTCTTTTGCTGCCTATGTAGCTCTGTGAGTTCCAAACAATCCCAAGAGAAATGCTGATTCATTTATAAGAGGTATAATTCCACAATAGTATTTTTTTTCTTTGTGTATTTGAAAACATTCCCAAAGAAACAAAGCTGGGTGCAAAAAAAATATATTGGGAGAAAAGAAAAATAGTACTTTCAAATTCTTAACAATTCTACTTGAATAGGTTGATCTGTCCGCCAGCTGGCCACAAGGTTGACTACTCGTAATATATACTTTTGGTAGGCCACATGGAGTTCTTGGAACTGTTTATATTAGGCTGCAGAAACTTAATTATTCTAAAATTGGCAGGACTCTGTTTGATTACTTAATGTAAAAGTGCTTAGTCATCTTTATGTGTAATGTGGACAGTTTTCTTTTTTTAAGTGTGAAAAATTGAAAAGTGTGAATGTGTTCCAAAAAAGATTTTAGATCAGGTAGAAAAACAAGACACTATCCTTTCATTCTTTCTTTTTTCTCTTTTTTATGATCCATTGCAGGTGGCTGCCACATGCTTTAATTTGACAAACTAGGTAACTGTCAAAGCCAAGTCCTCAATTACAAGTATTTTTCCCTTTTCTTTGTGGATTTTGTCAGAAGTAAAACCTAGCACCCGTTGCTTCTGACACTGTGCTCTAATTCTACATGTCGTAAAGCACAGGTTTTCCAGCAAGAGAAGGGAGGAAATCTGGAATCAGCCTTAAGAAAAGCTGTCTCATTCTCTCCAACAAGCCGGTTCTCACAAAGACCCTGTTTGTGACTCAGTTTACACTCCCGATCTTACCATCCTCGAACCCCTGCCTTCTAAGTGCACTGAAGATCTATGGACCTTGGGTGAGGAAATGACCAGGTGCAGTGAGGGTTTTCCATGTCATTTCAAGTGAAGTGGCACTGGAGGTCTCCACTGTCCCCCAGGAATGCCCATGGCAACCTCACACGCTTCCTGTGACCTGGGCTGGGGCTTCTAAGAGAGATGGTGAAAAAAGATAAAAGTTCTGTGGTCAATGGGGAATGACGCCAGGCCCAGAAAGGATAGGTTCCCAGACAAATGTTCAGAACTGTGCCTTCTGTTTCTAATTACTGAGCATGGTCAGAGGGCGTAATCAGGCAACACTTTGTTTGCAGACTGATGGAAGCATTTAAATCAGCTCTGGATGTCAGTGTCTTCTGATTATGACGGAGGAGTGGCAGGAATCTCCAAAGGCCATGGAAACTTGAAGTATTTCAACTCAACCCTGATTCTCATCTTTTCATATTAATCATATGTCTTTTTCTTTGAATTTTTCTCTGTAGCCTATTCCCTCCCATACAAATGCCTAATACTCCTCTTCCTGAAACTAGAGTAGCCTTCTAACACAAAGTTACTTTCTTCTAGAGGAAAAAATAAAACCACAACTAGAAATCAAGATATAAAATAGAGCTTCATTTTACAACCACCACCATCCCAAAGATGGCTAGGGAGTCCATTAGAGATGTGGCCTTTTTGATAATGTTTTAGCCAAGTTTGCCTGAGTACCAATTAAGTCCAGTGAATAAACAATGCTCTCCAATACATTCCAATTTAATAAGTGTGAACTTAATGCTGAGTGTAAGAAAAATAGTTGGTTAAGCTCTTTGGAAAATACTAAAAGAAATAATCATCTGAAGAAAGATATGATCTTTTAGAGAAGACAGATGTATGCTTAGCAATTCACATATAAACAATAAAATAAGTGCATCAGGAGAAATGTATTATGTGTATGGGTGCGAGCTGTCTGAGGGTGAGTAAATGGTTCAAAGTTGCTGGGTTCTTATGCTGGTCTTAAGCAGCTTTCCACTATGAGCCATTTCTTCTGTAAAGCAAAGTCCAGACATGCCCACAAACAAGTGGATGAAACTACTAAGAGACTCGGTTGTGAAAAGAAGAACACAGTAGGAGCACCTTTCAATTGACTATGTGTCAATTTATTTATAGGTTTAACCTATAATGAATAATGTCCATTGGTTTGGTTTCAAGGCTTTTATTAGTCACTGATAAATATAGTCTCAGAACTTAGCAGAACTTCCCCAAAACACTGTGATGAACAAAATGCCTCTGGGGGCACATCATCAAGTTGTTCCCATTGACATAAGAAGGTTTGCATCCTGCCTCCAATATTCCCTCACACTACAGTAATAAGGTAATTCCAGTAATAAGGCTGTGAGTCTGAGTTTTGTGCACCAAACTGGTAGTGTCCCTGGAATAAGCCAATCAGAAAGAGCAGACATATACATTGCTGATTTTAAAAAGATTTTTATTTATTTGCAAGCAGAGAGAGTGAGAGAGAAAGAGAGAGAGAGAATGGGCATACCAGGGGCCTCCAGCTACTGCAAGTGAACCACTTTGTACATCTGGCTTTATGTGGGTACTGGTGAATAGATCATCTCTCCAGCCTGCCACTCTTCATTCCCTCAGTCACCAAGTCCCTGAAATGATAATAAGACCTTTGAAGACAATGGCACATTACTTTAGAAAGTCTAATCATTTCAGATTGGAAGTCAATAGAACTTTCTGCCAGGCTTAAAACATCCTCCACACTCTAATGCATTCACAAACCATGTGGCTCCTGAGCTCTTGAAGTGCAACTAGTGAAGCTGAGGAAATGAATTTTTAATTAATTTATTGAATTTTTTTAAAGGTAGGGTCTCGCTCTAGCCCAGGCTGACCTGGAATTCACTATATAGTCTCCGGCTGGCCTCAAACTCACGATGATCCTCCTACCTCTGCCTCCTGAGTGCTGGGATTAAAGGCATGCACCAGCACACCCGTCTGTTAATTTAATTTTTTAATAAGTAGAAACTTTGTATGTGCAAGTCATGTGTTGGCACCACCGTTTCCCGCCTCCCTGCCCCTATTCCACTGAGAGCCCTTCTCGGTGGGATTACTTGAACACTCCCTGGGATGGAGGGCTGTGTTATGGGGAGGGGGAGCAATGTCTCTAGATATTCCTCCACCATGGCTCTTACAATCTTCCATAAAGTTCCCTGAGCCATGGTGGGTGAGTTTTAAGTCTGCTTTAGTGTTGAGCTCTTAGCAGCCTCTATAGTTCTGCATTGGAACATTCAAGTGTCCTCCGTGTCTGTCTCCATAGTCCTGGTACAGGTTGTCAGGCTGGCTGTGAGAGCAGCACTCTTGCTCATCTCTCCACTTCCTCTGTGGTTTCCCCTGGGTCCTAGCTGATGTGTTAGGGGTGGGTCATCTCCTGCCAGGGAGTCAGCTAGCATTTATTTGCCCTGGGAGCTTTGGCATGGTTGTGAGTCCACCATCTTGACCGAAGCCTGAATTTTTAATATTATTGAATTTTAATTTATTTAAATTTCAATTACCTCATTAAACAGCACAGGCTTAGACTCAGATAAAAAGTATCTTTTGAGCTAACTCTCCACAAATGACCATTTCAGCTGGTGTTTGTTACTTTCTCATTGCTGTGTTGAGATACCTGATAAAGCAACTTAAGGCAGGTTTATTCTGACTGTTACATTAAGCAGGGATGCAGTTCAGTATGGCAGGGAAGACAGGGCTGCAGGAGCTGGCTCGCTTGCTCTCTGCGACTCTACAGTGAGGAAGCAGAGAGTGGACAGGAAGTGGGGGCTGGGCTGGCACATGTCAAGGCCTGCCCACTTCCTGTGCTCTAGCAAGGCTCTACCTCCTAGCTTCCTTCCAGAATGGACTTTGCATATTCAAAGCCCAGCCCACCTCTCCCTGACTCTGTCCAGGGATTTACACTTTCGCTTGGTCCTTTCCAGGTACCTAGTGACAGAGGTCTCACTGGATAGTTCTGCTGGCCCTCACTGAGTTATGTGTGTTAATTACATATGTATTCTGTTATTCACACACATGTTTTAGAAGGCACATTTAGAGACCTCTTCCTTTTGTAAAACAAGACTGTGCACAGACACAGCGAGTCGAGAATCTCCATCCTTGCCCTAAAGCTCACTTCTGACATATATATGTTATTTTCTGGAAACCTGGAGAACATCAGAAATCCCATGCTAATTGTGATTTGCTATTCACCTGTGTCTTTCGGCTCAATTCCCCTTGAGTATAGTCAAGAAAAAATAACTCAGCTTTTCAACAGGAAACAGGAGTGCCAAACATTAACTTCTTACTTCTGTAAGGAACCTTGAAGTTGGTTGAGAGTTTAGTCCGAGTCTCAGTCCTGGATTCCTACTGCTTTGCTGTGGTTCAGGAACTAATGCCAAAGATCTACAATTCCCAGTGACCTTTCTTTAAGTGAGTAAATTTCCTCTTCCTACCCAGACATATCAAATAATGGTAATCACTGAGTTTTGAAACATAAAGTATCCCAAATAAAGGTGATATTATTTGTGGTAACACTGTAGCATTTATCTTACAGCCCCTAAACATGTTCTTCCTAGGGAATAGAAACCTTCCTTTCACACACCCAAATTGGCCACTGTTCCTAAAGTGGAAGAGAGGTCACGAGGACATTGGTTTTAGTAATGATATAGCTATTGGGTCTCCCATTTCTCAGATGAAGAAATACAAATGAGAAAAAGTAATTTTAACAGACTAAACAGGGAGAAAGATTTAAAAGCATTAACGTTCTCCTAGGAGGGCTTTGGGCTCTGAAGTCGACTGGTTAGATAGAAGAGACGATGTGAGCAGAGAATGCCCCTCAGGCTGAGTTTAGGAATCCTCACTACTATGTTGCCGGTCTTAACAAATGGGTCTTGGTGGCTGCTTTTATTTTTTTTAAGTAGCACAGTCTTTTGGAATAAGATGGTGAAGGTTGAATTAAAGTGAAATCCAAACTGTACGTTATAATCCATTTGTTTATTTAGTTTTTGAGTCCCAACTGAGCCGTTCCATTTGGGAAAGAGCAAAGCAGGTTGATAAATTGATATTTTTTTAAAGGACCAAAGTTCATTTTCTACAGTCAGAAAGAAAACACGGCCAGATTTACTGGGGAGCTACTGCAAATGTGGATTTACATAACTTCTGAGATCCATGTATAATCTAAGTTCCAAGGTCTTTGATTCACTTGTAAACATTGCCATTAATAAAGTAGAGAGCGAGATGGGTAAGCCTCAGCTGTATTTCCTATACTCAAATGGTAAAACTCTAGAATAAATTCCACTGGCTCAAATAGGACACGATTCCTGAGTGCCTACCATGCCTCAGTTGTGAAGTTTCTCTTTATGAGACTCAATCTATTTATTCTTAAGTGGCCTTAAGGACAAACATATGAGGAAAGTAAAATATTTAAATGTGATTTAAGGAAATGAATTGATGAATTTAGCAAGGAGATTACTAATTACCAAAATGAGGTTTGGATGTTCAAGGAGAGAGATGTCACTTTCAAGTGAGGGTCCTTAGAAGGAGCATCATGAAAGGAGGTAAAATTTGACACAGAGATTAATGACTAGGCAGAGGAGGGAACTCATTCCAGGATGAAGAAAAATGCAGAGGTAGAAAATTATAAAAGACATTTGAGAGGTAACAAAATATTTTTATTTAGGATTCCAATGGAATTATCAATTTAAAAGATGGGTTAGTGATTTCTAAGTCATATAATTTAAAAAGAACACATTTGGGCATTTAAATCATTTATACCTATAAAGAAGGAAATATGGATAAGTATGCTCACTGCATCATCTTTGCTGGATAGGAGATCAAGTAGAAGCCATAATATTTGATGAAGTAACATCTGGTCTAGCTACCTCACTTTACAGAGAGGAAATCTCAGAGAGCTTTGCCCTGTTTTCCCAAGTCTAAATTGTGGTCAATGTCAGTGGTCCATAGAAAGAAACAGGTGAAGGACAGAGGAGGTAAGTGAAGGTAATTTGAAGAACTAAGATGGAGGATCCACTGGACTGTATTGTACTCAGAAATCACCCAATGCCTGTGAAATGAAGAGACACATCACTGGGTTATAGTAATAGCCCAGCTGAAATTAAAGCAAGTCTTTGGAGTGGACAAAACATGCTGTCTGACTTTCTCCCACAAAGCTCTTAATTCAAGAACAAAATACAGAAAGTAGATGATGGGTGTGATTCACGGTTGAAGGTGGGGATATTAGGTCGAGTATTAGTCTGTTTTCTTCTACATGACAAGATTCCTGAGACAGGACACTTTATTAAGAAGGCACTGGCTTCTGCTCAGTCATTTGGTGAAGATCTCAGGGTGGATGGCATTGCAACAGAGGAGTTCCCAGGGGAGGGAAAGACAGGAAGTCAAAGAGCAGGAAGGGGCCAAACTTGCTTTTTTATAACAACATTGTTGAGAACAAGCCATGGTCCTTTCCAGTGATCTTATAAGCTTCCACTAGGCTTCTCTTAAAGGTACCACCACTCCCAAGTTCATCCCATCAGGAACCAAGCTTCTACACAAGCAGCCATAGCCTAACAAAAGTTTAAAGAAATGTGAAGCTGATAGACTCTTAAAGAAATACAACTTCCAAGAAGACAAACATTTTCTTCTACCTTATTCATGATTTCATTTAAATGTTCCACTACTGAGTGCACAGTAATGCTATGTTTGTTGAATATCATTTGCATAAATGTTTTGTGAGGTTTCATTGAAACCCCTAAAGTTTACAGTGGATGCAAAAGTAGTTGGAAGGAACCTGTCTAATAGGGGTCACGAGTGTTAGAAGAATAGATTTCCTTGCAATAACATCACTGGTTATATTGAAGATGAGGCAGAGGGAGTTAGATAAGAGAGGTGTGTTTTCGAGAGAAGAAACTTTCTTTTTAAATTAAGTATTTGTTAGCTTATAAAGAATTGGGTTTTATTATGGTGTTTTCAATACACAATTTTATTTCCCCCTCCCCTTTTCTCCCCTCCTTCCTTATGCCCTTCCCCCAATCTAGGCTTTTTTTCTGCTTTCATATTACAAGTATCTTTTTGTTCTTTGCTTCCTTCTCATAGCCTGTGCTCAGTCTCATATCCCCTTATTTATATACATACAAATATTTTAAATTAGGATCTGCATATGAGAGAGAACATACAAGTTTTGTCTTTGTGGCTTGGGCTACCTCACTTAATATAATTTTCCCCATTGCATCTATTTTTCTGAAAATTTAATAACTTCCTTCTTCTTCTTCACAGCTGAATGCAATTCTGTTGTGTATATTACCACATTTTCATGTGAAGGAAATTTTAAGCTATCAAGACAGCATATGCCAGGATGCTGTCAAATATATGACTACTCAAATTTATAAATCCTACAAAGCACTCACAATAAGATAATAGAAGCTCATTATACTTTTGGAAGGCTGGATTAAGAGAGATTTTGTGGCTTGGTAATTCTATGATTTAAAAGTCCTGAAACTGAAGGCAGGGGTAATTTTTCAGGTCATTCTTGTCTAAGCTCTTCTGGTCCAAACATTCAAGTAGCTATCACTGACATAGTCCTTTCTGAACTTTGCTGGGAACTCTTAATCATGTCTTGAAATGAAAAACAATTCCCAGATTAGCCCAAGAATATTATAGTGGTTATGAGTGTAATACTTTGAAATTCGGAAAATTTCACAGATTTATTGTATAGATAAAATAGATTTAAAATCACATATTTTAAAACATAGCTGAATTATCAAACCATGAGAAGAAACACAGGTAAAACATAAATGCTATTTGCAATGAATGAAGCCAGACTGAAGAAGTTATAGATATTGAATGATTTCGAGTGCCATTCTAGAAAAGCCAAAGCTGCAAAGACATAAAAAAGTCAATGGTTGCCAGGAGTTGGGTATGAGGAGGAAGGGTGGGGAATAAAGAGATAGTGTGGTGGGCACTTGTAGGGCACTGAAGTTATTCTGGATGCTGCTATAATGGTGAGTACATGGCATTTAACACAACCACAGAGAACTCTCATCTAAACTATAGACTTCCGTACATAGTAATGCATTGATATGGGATTGTGAATTGTGACAAATGTACCACAATACTGCCAGATGTTAACAATAGGGTGTATTCATTTCCTACAGCTGCTAAATAAAGTTCCACAGTTTTTTTTTTGGGGGGGGGGAGAGTGGCTATAAGTTTGAAATCAGGAGGTGGGCAAGGGGAGGATTTGTGTCATTTGTGGGTTGCCACCTTCTCACAGCATGTGTCTATATTATCCCCCCTCTGGGTTTCTCTCATTTCTCTTTGTACCAAATTGACTCTCTTTATAATGACACCTTTGTATTGGACTAAGATGTATTTTAATCACCTCATTTGATGATATCCACAAAGACCTTATTTCCAAATAAAGCCACATTGTGAGGTACTGAAGATGAGGACTTCAAGGCTGATTTGGGGTTTTTGATATTTCTTGGATTAGAGAACAGTTCAACCCAAATGTAGGAGAAAATGGGGAAGAGGTGGGGAGTGGGAGCATGTGAGAACTCAGCACTCTGATCATCTCTTCTGTGCTCTAAGAAACACAATGTAGTCATCAACATTTTAAACGGCTAAAAAAATGGCTGACCACAAAGTACATAGTCAGTAAATACTACTTTGGAGGCTCCAAAATCCTATTCAATCATTTCTTCTTAATATATCTTAAGACCAATACTGGCCATGCCCCAAATCCTAAGGATTCCTTTAGTTAGTATGTGTATCCTATTTCATATATATTTGAAAACGGGGTTTAATTCTGTTAGATTAGAAATCCACCTCTTCATGGCCTTTTCCTATATTGACTATAATTACATATGTGTGCAGGCATGTGCAAGTACACTTACATACATATACTCACATCAAAATGGCCTTTTATAGTGAGAGACCTGTGGCTCTTCCAACCCTACCATGGAACCACAGGCCGATAGCTGATATCCTAGCAAGAGGTGAGCCACCCCAGACCTACTGTGGAGGATCCACATGAAACCCCGCAGAGAGTGGTGGGATAAGCAAGAGACCTGTAACCACAGCCAAGCAGTCAATCCAGGATGAGCCAGACAGACACACACCAAAGATCTTCAACACAACCTAAAGCAGAAGTACAAAGGCCCCCTAAGAACTCAACAATAAAGCAGCCTTAATACTCACCCATCATGACTCAGGGACCTGAGCGGAAGGGGGGCGGAAAGATTGTAAGAGCCATGGTGGGGGATACATTGCCCCCCTCAGTAACAACATACAAGGGGGAGGTGGAACCGGGTGGACTCCTAGACTATCCATAACCTCCTACCCCATGGGCTGATCCAGACTGCCCACGAAGGAGGATACCCAGCTGATTGGGGACAAAGAAGAGGGAAATCAGGGAACTGGGGACACCAACATATTATTTGCTCATCCAGTGTATCTAAATATGGATAATAAAAATATAATTTATTTTTAAAATGGCCTTTTACCTAACACCTACACTGATCCAAACAAACAAACAAAAGAAACAGCCTTGTGCTTTTAAATGAATTGTGGGAAAATATCTACAGTAAGGCCACATACCCATAGAGGGTGTGATGGTTTATGTTGACTGTCAACTTGACAGGAGCTAGGATCACCTAGGAAATGAACCTCTGGGCTGCCTGTGAAGGGTTGTCTGGATGAGGTTAACTAAGGTGGGATGGCTCACTTAAACCATGGCCAGCACCGTTCCTCAGCCTGCGGTACTGGACAGGAGTAAATAGAGGAGTCGCTGAGTACCCGCATTCACTCTCTTTACCTCTCCTTCCATCACTTCCCTGACTCAATGGACTGCAACCTGGAACCGTGAGTCCAAAACACCCTTTCTTCTTTAAGATGCTTCTGGTCAGGAATTTGCTTACAACATGGAGAAAGTAACCAATCCAGAGTAAAACAGCAACAATTTTATGACTAGAAAATACAATAATAGATTTCTTGGTAGAAGGATACATATCAGAAAGTTAACTTTAAATTTAATTTTTGAGGACAAAAGAAAATTTACTGAACATAAATATACTTTAATTCCCAATCTAGGGAGAGAGGGAGATGGAGAAGAAAAAGGTATGCAAAAAGAAAAAGTAAATCAATATGAAAAATTATACCAATAACTGTCCCATCCTCTTGTTACAAGTACAGAAAAAAAAAAGACTTAAAGAAGGGAAGAGATTAAAGGTCAGAGATCCCTGAGAAGTTTGTGAGACACACCAGGAAAGGACTCTTGTCACATCGTGCCTCTCACTTGGGCCACAAGCCTTGAGAATCTGGAGTGTATTGGATGATTTGAAATCTACAGCACTGGCATTCCTTAACTGTGGCTTAAGTCCCATTTTAAGAAAATCCAAGATGTGAGAAATCACAATGAAAGCTGGACATGGTGGTACATGCCTTTAATACCAACTCTCAGAAGGCTGAGATAGAAGGACCAGAGTGAACTTGAGGTCAGCCTGGACTATAGAATGAATTCCAGGTCAATCTAGGTTACAGTGAGACCCTACCTCCAAAGAAGAAAAGAAGGTAGGAAGGAAGGAAGGAAGGAAGGTAGGAAGGAAGGAAGGAAGGAAGGAAGGAAGGAAGGAAGGAAGGAAGGAAGGAAGGAAGGAAGGAAAAGAAAGTAAGAAAGCAAGCAGGCAGGCATATTGAAGAGATTGTATATATATATAAAATGTAGTGTGGGGGGTACCTCCTTTTACAAAAGTATTTTTGATTTTTACAATAGAGTCACACTGTAGTTCTTTGAATAGCATGACCCATTTAGACTTTAGTAAAACTCTTCAAAACCTCATCTGTCACATACAGACATTTCCTCCAGCCTGTCTTCCTCTTTCACGCTACTCTGATGTGTGACACCCTGGAGCTTCATGCTTGATCGAACCTCTCTGCCTTGATAATTCATACCTTCATCTGTTTCCTAACTAATTTGGCTGCAGAGAATTCTGCACTGACTGGGGGGGAAGGGGAGAAGATGAGGACTTACAGGCTGGGGACATGTAAACACACTGCCACCTAAAAGAGAGGGAAAAATCACTTACAGTTCTGCCAACAGCACTCCTCTCATACAGGGGCGGCTCATCACAGAAAAGAAGGGTGTCCTGCTTGGGGCCCAACCAAGAACCATATTCACAAACCCACACACACAGACTCATGCCAAACAAGAACCATACCATGTAGTAGAGGGGTGTGTTTATAGGTTCTCCCTTCTCCCTCAGCTACAGCCACCAAATACCCACAGACTTCCATTCAAATGCTAGTTTTTCTATGGTTGGAAGGAACAAGGTGCTGGAGCGGGTAATGAAAGATGAAGAGACTAGGGAGAGAGCGGTAGGAGAAGGGATTTGCAGAGAAGTGGGGTCAGTGAGGATGCGCAGTGAAGTGATCCGATGACGTCTGTCAGTTTTCACTCCACTTCAGGGTTCAGTTATGGCCATCTCTACAAACCAGTGTCCTGTAGGTCAGCTGGGGCTATATCCTCACCTCCAAGGTACAGGTATAGCACTGGGCTGCTTGGAGCCAGATGTCTGCCTAGCCCTGAGGTGACAGGAACTACAACCAGAAGTTTAGAGGAAGCTCTCCCATTAGGTAACAGTTTGCTCCAGGCAGACATCTTTCTCCCACTTCTGGTTGCTGTCATGATTGTTCCTCACGAGGTGGGTTTAGGCAACAAAAGGCTGTGTGAAAGGAAGAAAAGAGCCCACTGGCTTACCGTGCCCAGTATTATGGGTTTCTAGCCCCCAGTCTAGCTGCCTCACTCATCTGCATTGTATCAGAACCCCAGCCTGGGAGAAAAACCCTCAGATGGCCTAGAGAGACCATCATCACATTTTGTTCATTGTAATAATGATGGAGTAATTAGACTAACACATGTAGAGAACTTTGTTTCTTTAAGGAGTGGAAGCTTTCCCCACCCCTCCGAGACAGAGTCACTCTGGAGCCCAGGCAGGCTTGCAATCCTCCTGCCTCAGCTTCCCGCCCTGTAAGATGACAGGCATTCATCATCACCCCAGGTCTGAGAAATGTCTTTCTGGTTAAGGAAATACAAAAAGGAAATACTGGCTGTTTCCTTCATGACTAAACAGTCTTCTTTTGGCCCTTGGTCACAGAGCAAGATAGAAAAATAGATTAAGGGTTTTCAACTCCAAATAAAAACTCAAGTTTGACTTTCTAAAGATTCATAAGCAGCTTGAAATGATGCCCTGGAGGATAAGAAAAGTGGGAAACATTCAAACATTTTATAGTTCTGTTTTTTTTGGCTGAAGTTTGATTTTGTTTTTGTGGGCTTTCAGAGGAGGGAAAAAAAAGTTGTTTTTTTTTTAATTGAAACTTTATTTCAGAAAGTTTCTGAACTTGGTTTCAAAGATGCCATCCAGAGATGGCTTTGGTCTTTTTTTGGCTCCTGACTTTTCTTCAACAGGGCAAATGGCTTGTCTCAAGTGCACAGAAAGTACTGGAAAATAATTTTGTGATCCGAGTGCAGCAGAGCTCCTAGGATTCCAGAGGAAATAGAGGCCTCAGGCTCCACACAGGAAACCATCTTCAGGCCTTAAATGCCAGATTCCAGGCCGAGTTTAACTAACCACGGACAGCTCTGTAAACACACTAAGGACAGACAGAGCCCGCTTCCCCTTTCCTGGTAGTCATTTTGGGTTTGGGGGCTGCAGGGGAATTCTCCATGGCAGAGAGACTCTGGGAAAGCGGCGGACTTCTCATATGAAGAGCAGGAAAGAGAGGCTCTTTCCAGAATTCAAACCTTCACGGAGGAGGAGGTAGGAGAGGGGAAAATGGTTGGGTTACATCTGGATGGAGCGTGGAATTAATTCTGAGCTCACTGGACAACTTGGTCACAACTCCACTGCTTTTCAAGATGCCGCTTGGTGGAGATGTTTATTTTCATATTATTGCTGCCGATTCGATCCCAAACCCGAGGCTGACACTTTTAGGCTACGCAAATGATACCCATGCACAGTGTTGTTTCATTTCTCGCTTAATTTCTATAAATTCCTTTCCTTGCCATTTTTTTTTCTTTCCTTCTTTCCACTCGTCTGGTTTTCTCTTCCTTTGTTCACTTTTGCATAGCTCTTGTCTGGGATTCAGCAAGTTACAGAGAACAAAGACTTTTAGGTGCTCTGAAATCATTCTACCAATATTTCTGTCTCCTGAGAGCTTTTCTTATTTTTTAATGTAATCCTGGAACCTTACTTGTCTTGAATAGTTTTAAGAATAAGATTCAGTTCTGCTTGGGAGTCAGAAATTGATCTGATCAGTCTTGGGAAGTATTCTTTTTAAGAATAAAGAAGAGATGAATCGGGTGAAAGGGAGAGGGATAGATACAAGGGATGCCTGTGAGGCTACGGTCACTCATTGATGGTCCTCCCTCCACCTCCTTCCTTAGATCCAGACATTACCTGGGCTCCCTAAACTGAAAAGATCACCATGGATGATTTTGAACGTCGCAGAGAACTCAGGAGGCAAAAGAGGGAAGAGATGAGGCTGGAAGCAGAAAGGTAAGCAACAGGGTCCTCAGAGACCTGCGTTCATTATTAACAATGTTGATTTCAGACCTCAATGGCTGCTTGTTCTGAAGGATGCAGTGTGGCCGTATGGCAAACCAAACTACTTGCGAAAGTAGCTGTAAATGGAAATGTTTCCTGTTAAAAGTCTAAACTTTGCATTTAAAAAAGGAACACAAATATCAAGAAGAAGATATTGGAGCAGAGTGGGAGAATTACATTTAATCAATTCTACAATTTTCATTGTAGAATTTTTAATGGCAAAGACAATATGTGAACAAAGGTTTAAAAACCACTAATGTCCGTTAAATGAGAGAAAAATGCCAAAACGTTGGATATTGAACCATTTAGGAAAGGAATCCTCTGTCTAAAAAGTGAAAAGAGCCCCAGATGAGTCTTGTGGCAATTTTCCATTCTTATTAGAAAAGTGGCCATGCCCACTCATCTGCACAGTAAAGGTTAACAGCCAGTGGTCTGGGCTGCTGGGGAGGCTGTGGGTATAGTTGGGCGCCTTTGTGATGTGTGAGGCCTCTGTGGGGGTGGCTTAGAGGGCAGGTTGGAGAAATAAAGCATTGTTGGCATATAAGTCCAAGGCACAAATGTGTACCTTAAGATCTTAGGTCTCAAACCAAAGAACAGTGGCATTCAATGTGGTTGAAATCAGATGTTCTTTTGAGACAGCAGATGAGACATCCGGGGAGAAAAGTGTTAGACAATGCTCTTAAAATCATACCAGTTTCACCTCCCAGTGGTCCCAGGGAATGCATCGAAAACTGGGGACCTGGGGAATCCCTTCACAGTCCTGCAGCAGAAAACTGAAAACTTAGGCCTATTACAAAAAGTATTGGGGGCCTGTGTTCTACTTGTGTGTGAAGTATGTAAAGGAAGAGAACTCCTGCCTGGGATGAGCTTAGCTAGAGAAAACTGCCACTCATGGAATACCTATGCATTCACTCATGGCACCATAAATTGTGGGGTCACATCCCAGCTCTGCCACTAAGGAGCTATGTGGCCAGGAGCCATTGACCCCTCTCTAAGAGTTACTTTACTTATGAAAATCATTGTACTGTTTACATAGCTTCGATGGTTGTCATGAAGACTATTGAAGTCTTCATAGATGGCCTTGTCCAGGACCTGGCACATAGCCATCATCAGCATTATTACTATTTATCATCAACAACAACCATTTTTAACCATCAGCATTAGTTAAGGAACCAACAATGTAGTAATATACCTAGAATGAACTATCAATGCCAAGAGAAAGAGAGGCATTTGTCCTGAGATGAAATGAGTCACAAAAGGCTTTTGGAGAGTGGGAAGCCATGGAGAAAGTAATAAGGTGATGAAGAATAAGGGGGGTGGGTATTTAGGAGAGAGAATGACTCCAGCAAAGGCTTCGAGAAGGGAATGACAATCCTGGTGCCACAAATGTGTTGAGTGCTTGAGGAGAAGAGGGCTGGCCTTATACACCTTAGAAACTTCTACTTCACAAGGAAGGACGAAAAAGAGACTCAACAAAGGAATTGTGTGTCTTGAAAGTGTGTTGGGGAAAGTTGCGTACCGTGGGCTGCAACATGAAGATGGTAGAGTCCGTTCTGATCATACAGTGATGAAAGCCTGAATCAAGGCAAAGACTGTGCAAAGGAAGAGATCCCATGTGAACATCTCTATAGAGAAAAACACTTAGCAAACTTTTCAATAGAAAGGAAAAACTCAAAGAAATCGTGAAGACTGTAAGTCTGAGGAGCTAGGAGGGAGAGCTCTGATTTGTCTTAAATGTAGAAGCTGGGAAGGATTCCTTACTTGGGTGGTCATGGGACTAGTGTTTAATTCTAGGTAGAAACCATAGCCACATCAAGATTTCCTCCAGACACTAGGAAATTTCCATTTTTGTTTAGAAAGGAAGATAAGTTAGTATTACAAAAATGGATGTGGCACACCCTCATGTGGTGGACGGAGTAGGAAGACTCAAGTGACATTCTCAAAGAAGCCAGGACACAGCTCACAAGCATCATGGAAATCATCCAAGAAAGCAAAATAACAAGGAGCTGGAGGACCAGGGAGACCATGAGCCCAGTGTTGAGAAAACATCAGTGTCCGGGTCCTGTGGACACCTTTAATTCTGCCCAATGCAGTGTTACGTGGCCTCAGGTTTTCCTGTGACTACAAAATATCTTCACCCAACAAATATTTACTAAGCATCGACAAGGTTTCAGTGTGCAAACAAGCAGGGGAAATAACTTGACTAAGCAATTGGTCATGATTCTGCCTTTATGTATCTCGCTGCATGTTAGGAAGCAAAAGTATAGAGTTCAGAAAACAGATGAGCCGTGGTGGGAACAGCCTTAAGAGATCGCTCCAGAGAGAGACATGAGTAGTAGGTGTCATGAGTTGATGGCTTCAGTTTCTTGACTTTAAATCAGTGAGAGGAATGAGGGAAATATTGGCAGTATTTCGAGCTATCCTGTTGTGACTTAAAGTGATTGAACCAAGTTTTCTCGTATCCAGTACTTCATCTAAGTTAACCACACAGGTACTTGATTCGTTCTTTCCAGGGTGTTTTTGTTGTGTATATGTGTAAGGCGTTAGCTCTCATTCATATCCATCTTAAGAAGAATGGATACACCAGGGCTGGAGAGATGGCTCAGCGGTTAAGGCACTTGCCTCCAGTGCCTAAGGCCCCAGGTTCAATTCCCCAGGACCCACATATGCCAGACCCACAAGGTGGTGGCCCTGGTGTTCTCTCTCTCTCTCTCTCTCTCTCTCTCTCTCTCTCTCTCTCTCTCTCTCTCTCTCTCTCTCTCTCTCTCTGCCTGAAAATGAATAAATAAAATATTTTTAAAAAAAGAATGGATACACCAAAGCTCAATTAGGTACCCTTAGTAGCCTAAAAAAAAGTTCACACAAAGTTATCCTAATCTCATTTAATTGACATTTCTGTCTACATTACTGCCTGTAGCTACTTCTTGACATTTATACTAAGCTTACCTTTTTTATGTTTTAAGGTGAACTTTCTAAGTTCTATTCTTCTGAGATTTGGTACATCCAAGTTCACCCTTCAGAAGATGCTACAATCTGATCTTTTATGGAAGTAGTGAAAGTTGAGCTTTCTGGAAGAGCCAACTGGAATGGGAAAGTGCAGGGTGTGTCCAGGAAACAGATGGCCAAACCAGAAATCAAGGGCTGTCCAAATTTGTGGTTCTGATATGAAGACAAAAGGCATATGAGACCATGGGCCAGTCTCTCTTCCTTTAGCTAGCTGCAGATCTGGTCTTCCTCGGTCATAGGAGTGGGTGTGTTCTCAGGGGATTAGTGGTCATTTCCTTTTACTTTGGGTAGGGTCCATTATATTTGTAATGGGTCATACATTGCTTTATTTTATACCAAATCAACAATAAGATGATTTTACATTTGGAAACAAATAATTCTACAACCTTACACAGTATATCTAGGGCTAGGTTGGAGAAAACTCAACTTTCCACTGGGTATAAGGAACAAAAAGACAGACCTCATTCCAGATGTGAAGCGACAATAGAGTAACTCTATCATAAATAGAGCGGCTCTCAGACTCAGAGCTGCGGGTCCACCCATCCATTCTCAACACATTTTTACTGGGCTTCTCTTTGCTCCAAACTCTACTTGAAGAATGGAGAATAGGACAAGAGAATGATGGGATTGAGACCAGCATATACAGCATGCTCTCTAACCTACATCAAAGTAAGCAGTGATCAAAACGCAATATCTTATTTTAACATTTATTTTATTCTTATATACTGTACAATAGAGCGGCTATGCAACTACAACACTTAGTAAATAATGACAAGAAAAATGTATATGTTCAGTTCAGATAGAGTTTCCTCCTTTCTGTCTTCCTCTCTTCACTCTTTCTTTTATAGCCCCAACATAACAGGTACCCTTAATAATGGTTTGCTCATTGAAAATCACCTATGTCTTCTGTATGTTTTGCCCTGTATAGGGAGGAAGATCACAGAAAAAAAAACAGGTCTCTTGACTTTCCTTTGCCACAAAGACTTCGAAAATAAAATACGCTGTTGCTTTCATCTGAAGTTACGGAGTTTGTCTACTAGGTGTGATATTGCTTTGCAATGATGAACTTAAATCTTGTATTCTAACCAGATGTCATAATCACAAATTAAAATAAGATGGATTCTTTGATATTTTATTCCTTGGAAAGACAATTTTTAAAGGATTATTTTAAAAGCTAACTCCATGCTCTGTACCATGCAGCCCTTCATGTGTCTGGACTCATCTGTATAGAGGCTAAAGTCAAGTGTATTCCTCAATCACTCTGCACCTTACTGACTGACACATGGACTCTCACTTGAGCACCGATTCAGCTAGTCTAGCTAGCCAGCTTACCCTGGGGATCCCCTGTCTCTGCCTCTTGAGCCCTAGGAATCCAGGTGGGCTGCCACACCCACCCAGCATTACTGGGTGCTGGGGATCAGAACTCAGGTCTCCATGCTTAAGCAACAAGCACAGTACCAACTAAGACATCTCTCTCCCTATGACATTTTTCCAACTTTCCCAAAGGATGCAGAAACCATGGGCAAACAAAAAGCCAGAATTTTCTATTGAGAAAAGAGCTGTGAGTGGGTTTGATGGGTGGCAAGGTTTTCTCAGCCAGAAGAGGCAACACAATTTCAAGTTGAGCTGTTCTTTTAAATTTAGCCAAAAGGATTTTGAGCTTTGGTGTATCTTCCGAGAAACCTGCAGGGATGTTTTTATCCAAGAGAAATCTTCAGTGGGTGGATTTTGCCCACTGTTGGACTTGCTTTCAAGCACTGAATGAGCAACACTCACACTTTTCAAGTTGTGAACTCATTACATTCCTGACATGCGCTTCCACACCCAGACCAGCTCCCCTTTCTGATCAGAAGAAAGGCTTCTATTGTGAAGCTGTGTTATCGGATTCAGAGGCTCATAGACATAAATAAAGCCAATGAAAACACTCACTGTTTTCATCAATCATACATTTTTATGGGCTTCTGGAATATTCTGATGATTAGGCATTTGAAAGTAAATATTTTTACTGCTCTAGAAAAACAATCAATTTTTAAAAATACACTAGGTCTACAAAATCCCCTTCCAGAACCCTATCACTAACACTGTTTTTAACATGATTTAATAGTATGGCCAATCAACAATTATACTACACACAAATACATTATTCAAAATGCTTAAATCGTGACCTTGAAACTTTCAAATACAAGTCTTTTCAAACACTTTTTATTTGTAATCGGAACGACATTCTCAATTAAGAAGTGAAATAAAACATTCACCTGAACCTGCCTAAACCATTAGAGTAGCTTCGTTTGCTCAAAACTTCCCTTCAGTTCTCTTAGAAAATTAATCACTCAGGGGTAAAAAACATAAATAAATAAATGTGTCTAATTTTGTTTTGCTATTTTAAAATCATGTTTTTCTAGTAATTGATTTGAAAAAGATTTTTAAATGCTTCTGTAAGGTCTTTTATGCATATTAAAATGTTATTTAGTTTAAGTCCAACTTAATTATAGGGAAATGGACCAGGCTAGGTAATTTCCACTGTTTATGGTTTGAGGGTGAAATGTCCCTCACAGGCTCATGTATTTGAACACTTGACCCCTAACTGGTGGTACTGTTTTTTATTTTATTTTATTTATTTATTTATTTATTTATTTATGAGAGAGAAAAGAGAAACAGAGAAAGAGGTGGTACTCAAAAACAGTAGTTTTGAGAGGTAGTGAACCTTTTGGACATGGGGTCTAATTGGTAGATGTGGGGATGTTGTATGGGGCTTGAGAACTATATAACATCTCTGCTTCTGCCCAGAACACTCTTCTGAACTAGGAGCCAGAAAAAAAAAATCTTCCTCTCTTAAGTTGCTTTTGTCAGATATTCTGTCACATACCTATTACCATGACAGTAATAAAAAAGTAACTAATATACTACCTAAGGTATCTTTATTTGTATATGTCTAGCTACAAAAGCACTCAATACATATACTCGTGTCTAACATCCTTCTTTCTTTCTTCTTGTTCAAAATTGACAATATTTTTATCCCTGCAAACACAACTTACCTGGACCAATTTCTCCTAACCTAGCAATTCCTCTGTTCCGGAAGGCATCCTACACAACGGTGCTCGGTGAAGCATCACAGCGTGAATATGTCCTCAAGTGGCACTTGTTCAATGGCTATACCTAAGCATTTGATATCAAAAATTAAAACTCAAGACTGGGAAGATGGCTCAGTGATTAAGAGTGCTTGTCACTTAAGAATGAGGGCCTGGAGGGCCTGAGACTTCTAGAGTTTGATTCACCCAGAACCCACATAAAATACTAAGTATGGCCACTCACGTTTGTCACCCCAGTCTACTAGAGACTGGATAATTGCTGGGTTGAGGGGGACACTCCATCTCAAGGAAGTGTGAAGTTCAGTGATAGAGAAGAATATGGCTGCTTTGGACTTTCCACTGGACTTCTCTCAGTAAGATGGTCTACATCATTAGGTCAAGAACCCAGTCACATTTCTAATAAAATCATAAGGCTTTCACTGACCTATGGACCATGTTCTACAATGAAATGACACTTTCATTTTGGGGCCACACATCACTTAAGGACTCTCTAATGAACACTATTGTGTCTGCTCAGGAGGAACCCACCAAATGTAACAGTTACTTTCAGTGTCTTTGCAGACCATTGCATGAACTCCAGGCCAAGAATCCCTGGAGACAGGACAGGAGAGGCAGAACTACAGAGGGACAGACTCAGGTACCTTCCAAAGAGCTGAGTCTAGAGTTGCAAAGACTCGGGTTCAAATCCTGGGCTGCCAAGAATAAATCCACTTCATCCCACACTGTCATCTAAAAATCTGCCATCCTAACAGACTTCTAGGGGGTTATGGAGATCATAAATCACCAGATAGCGTTCCTAAAACATTACTCATTGTCACTTGTTCTGTGGGCTGGAGGATGTGGTGAGGAGGGAGCTAATGAAGACCCTCTCCGGAGTCATCTTTCATGGAGCTCAACCTTTCGACAGCTACCTTCTGGGGTCGAGGCACACTAAGCACAATCCCATGTAGTCAGGCAATTAGTTACTATTCAGTTTCAAGTCTCTTTTTGTTTGTTTTTGAGACAAGATCTCACATGGGCCATACTAGACACCAACTTATTATGTAGCTGCTGGGTTTCTGGGCATACACACACCACTACACCTGTTTTTTTTTATTTTTTTTAATGCAGTACTGGGAATTGAACTCAGGACTTTTTTACATCCTAGGCAAGCAGTGTGCCAACTGAGCTACATCCTTAGCTCTTTATATCTGTTTTAGCAGCCACTTTGGGAGCGATTAAAGAATAACATATGACGAGGTTCCATTTTCCTATTGGTTTGAAATTAAGACAAAAGTAAAAGACAGTATGGTGCCTAACACATCAAGGTCTTTATCTCAACTATATGAGTATGTTGATAGAATGCATAATTGGTCATCTATCTTGAATAGTTTTTGAATTGTCAAATTATAATTCTTTATTATAAAATCTGTGGTTTTATTACTGTTAAAGCAACAATTCAAAGCCCCTTAGCACCAATGCAATCTGTAAACACTAAGCTAATAATGTGAGAAAAGTTATGTGTCTAATTCTCACAAAGTAATTTTGAATGATTTTATTGCAAATGATGGATTTTACTGACTTTAATTATCAAAAAGATGATATATACAAATTAATATAGAAGATACAGAGAAGTCCTAAACCATCAAAATGCATACACTCATAACTACACTTAAAAATTAGCACACTGAAGCCCTTGCAGGTCCCTCTATGATCCTTCCTTTGACTGTCCCATCCATGTAGGTGACCAATGTCCCAAACAACCCATTTTTGTTAAAACAGTCTCATGAATGAGGTTAATAAGTTTAGAGGACATCTTTTCTATGGTCTGTGATGAGGCAGTCCAAAGATTGTCTCTAGACACTCAGTCAGGTAAGGGTGTTCATGAACGCTGCTTGCTTGGCCATTCTAAACAGGAAACCTGAGTACAGTATGCAGGCCTCAGACCATGAACTCTCATCCAAAGACAGAGAGCAGCAAAGGCTCTCGGGTACCTATTCTGAGTTTACCTCCTCTGCCCTCTTGTTTTTTCACTGACCAGCAGGTCTGAGCGATCTGCATTTGTGACTCTCATCTGGGCCAAATGGACATGGCAGATAGAAATGATTATAGAAAATTCTAGAATGTTTGTTCAGGGAAATGCATCTCAGTTGAAATGGACATGGCAGATAGAAATGATAATAGAATACTCCAGGATTGTAGCTAAGGGAAATGCATCTCAGTTGCTTTGACGTCTTCTAAAGAAGTGATTGACCTTTGTCACAACAGAGGTCCACAGCAGTGTCGCAAGCAAATCCCCATGAGCCTGAACCATGAGCTGCTGGGAGACTGCAGTGGCTACATACGGGGATTCTCATTCCTCCGTGCAGGCGGCTAAGAGGAGTCATGCACATATTTTGTGAATGACATCAGATCGCTTCCCCGGTTTGCTATGCAATAAACAGTGTTCATCAGCAATTGGGAAGACAGTTTTAAATCCATCATAAATCTGCATTAATTCAGTCTCCTCTGTCTTTGAATTCTTAGTCATTTATTCAAGGACTGTAGTAAAGTATAACATGGAACTATTTATAAATAAATGATTTAATTAACATGCTAACTATGTAAGCTACATTCCATAGCTTAGCTTTTAAACACTGGAGAATACAACATTGTAAAACTTTTAAAATAACTTTAGAAATATGCACTTAATATTTAAAAGCTAATTTCCTAATCATGTATTTTATTGTCGTTTTATTGGGGGCTTTTTTGATAATCATGTTATGTTTTGTTAGTTGGGCAGAAGTTACCAGGCATACTTGAATTTTGTTTCAATACAGAATTTCTTTAAGAATATCTCATAATTTATACTGCCCTTTCCTTCCAATGAGTCTAGATTAGTGAGGTCGGGCATTACATTTGAGATTAACACCAATCGACTAAGTTTAAAATGTGAGGGTTTATTTTCCATTTTAATAACTCCCTGCCTCACATACAGTTCCTTTGTTGGAATAAAAATTTTGGTAACGTACACACCAGTCATTATAAATAGCAGCCGTGAGCCTGTGCGTTCAGGAGCGTCTGCAGAGAGTGTATTTTAAACCTTACATTGTTTAGAATAGGAAAATTCTTAGGATGTTCATGTTTCCCATTATGGGTGACACGGATGGTCCCATGTCACAACTTCACCGGCTTCCATTTTCCTGTGCCACTTAGGAATCCAGCTGGTAGATTCTAGAAGCTTGCTTAATGCATGCTCCTTATTCTTCGCTGCCCTGGGTCTTGTTGATCAGGGGGAATGCGGCTTGCTTCTCGGGGTTCCCCAAAGGAAGCCTTGAGATCTGCGCCATGACCAGCTAGGTCATGAAAGAGTCCTTTATTTCTGAGTCAGTAGCGCTGCTGCGCCTGCTTAGAATAACAGCAATCAACCCCATTTTGGATTCCCACAGACAACCTTGAGCTCTTGGCAGGTTTTTCTGGGGAACTCAAGAGACTAATAGGGGAAGGAGCTGAGCAGGAAGAGAGCGAGCAGACAAGCAGCATGAGATGATGGATGATCACACTGACTCAAAGGCAAGCAGCGTCACGGGTCTGATTGCGCACCTTTCCCAAGGCTCTATTGGCAGCCGGGTGGATGTCAAGTTCAGCCCACTCCTTCCTTGAGCAGTTCTGTTTCTCCCATCAGACCTGTTGTGTAAATATTGACTTTTTAAGTAAGGCCCCATTTGGAGGATCTACTATTCCTTCTTCATTTCTCCTTTTTTTGATGAAGGCAATACTGTTAAGAGGCCTCAGATTAAAAATGATGGTAGAGACAGGCTTGATGCCTGATCTCTTTCTTGTCCTGCCTTGTGTAGGCTGGCCTGGTTCCCAGGAAATGCATCTCTTGACGACTGGGAGGTTGTCACTACAGATGCTCAGTGGCTCTCGAAGTGAGCAGAATAGAGATGTTCAAAGCTGAGGCAGGATAGAAATCCCCAACCCTTTAGTTCCTAAGCACCTGAGCACAAATAGGTACATAGATGTGCTTCATCATTGTGGCATTTATCAGCACTGTGGTTCAGCGAGCTGAGCGAAGGAGGCAGACCCTTCAGAAAGGGGTCAGTTTTCTATGTAAGTGCTATCTGACTTACAGAATTACTGGTAGGAGACGCATTACAGAATGTGTCTGGTTGTGTTATGTGGTCAAAAATGAACACTCTCAGGCTGGATAGATGGCTCAGCAGTTAAGACTCCTGCCTATAAAGACTAATGACCTGGGTTTGATTCCCCAGGGCCCACATAAAGCCAGATGCACAAAGTGGCACATGCATCTGGAGTTCCTTTGCAGTGGCTAGAGGCCCTGGTACATATTCCCGTTCTAAATAAATTATATATATATATATATATATATATATATATATATATATATATATATATATATATATATATATATATATATTGTGTGTGTGTGTGTGTAGTGTATACTCTCTTGCTTGTATTCTCTGAGAGGGTATTGGAGGCCCAACATGTTGGATACAAACTTGCAAAGTGGATGCCCAACAGCCCAAGTCAGTGGCTCTGCATAGATCTTGACCTATAAGCACAGACACATATAATGTTCTCTAGCTCCTGCTAAAGAAATTAACTTTTAGGTCAGGGATAAAATAAAGAACAGTGGCTAGAGGTCTAGGGAATCTGAACTCCCTCTCCATAAGACACAACTAACACTCTTTAGAGGGTGCATGAAATGACCATACAGAAAAAAAAATGTTACCAGAAGCCTAAAGAGTGACACACGGGACAGATCTTTATCATGTCAAAGTGCCTGGTGACCCATTTACGTGAGCTTCCTTTCAGCTTAACTATATGGAGAGCCGCTGTTTCACTCTGGCCATATGGTATGTTTCAAAGGAGTCTCGTGCTTTCTGGCCACAACTTTCTGCCATCTCACTGCCCTTAGGCATTCCCAGCTTTCCAAACTCAGATGCAGAGAAAAATGTTATGAACTCTCACTCCCCCTAGGGCCTCTCACTTCTGGAGGGAGCTCAGAGCATCGTTTGCAGAATTTAAAAAAAGGAAAAAATATTTTCATCTTGCCTTTCCCTGTACTTGGGAAGCGAGGAGAGAATTTAAAATTTTTATAGCCATGAGTAACCTTGCAATTTAAGGTGAGTGTGGTACTATTGGTCACTTACTTGCCTAGTTTTATTTCTGAGCTGGAGAGGGAGTCTAGTTCAGAACCTCTTATAGCTGAGACTCCCAATCACCTCGGAGGTCCTCCTCTGGGAAACAAATCAAAAGGATGCCTACCCAGATATCCCCAGAGGGGCTGATGCCCCATCTTGGGTCTTGTCAAGCACGATTCACATATGTTAATTAGTACCATCTAGTTCCTATTCATATCTGTCTATGTGTATGTGTTGCCCACCAAACAGAAAGCAGTTCTAGGTCAGAAACCCCACCTCCCCCAAAACTAGCTGAATGACCACAGATACCTCAGTTCATATCTATGTGTCAAGGCAGAAATTAGCTATATTTGCTAAGCTACTTAAGAAGAAGCAGAAATGTTAGGAGTATCCTTCCAGGACTGACAATTAGCGCCTTTCCTGAGCTTTCATAACTCCCTACTGAGCCTTTGAGGCTTTGGATTTTGATTGATGCCCTGTCTTTTTTTTTCTGGCAACACGAGGAGATTGATATCAGTTATTTCTCTGGTTGGTAATGATAATTGGACTTTCGCATTATACAATTTTGACTGTTTGTGCTCATATCAGTTGCATTGTGGGAACAAATGATACTAATAAAGGGAGAGGCTATTCCCTTTGTTGGCTCTGTCAAACCTTAACATTATTTGTCATTGGTATCTGCATTGTAAAATCAGATAATCATCAAATTGCAGGGTTCAGACCCAACCTTCAGGAGTTTAACCCTCAGCAAACTATATAATCAAAACCTTCTTTAATGAAAGACTAAGTATGAGGCTGGGAACAGTAAAGTGTTCTGGTTAAGCCCAGGAGAATCCCAGGGAAGAGGCAGTTGATGGCTAGAGCCAACCTCAAGCTGGGATTTATCAACTCTTTCTGGAATACTATCACTCAAGTGGCATCTGGGGTTTAGGTTCTAAATGGAGTCTTGTTTTTCTAGTACTTGGGAATAATGATGACCAAAAAAGAAAACAAAAAGTAATACACTAGAACCCAGACTCCAAAACAACAATGAAAAACAAGATATGCAGATTTTATTCTTCTTTTTTAGTAAGCTTTTTGTTGCTCTTAGAGTTTATGGGCTCTCAAAAGAGCACTGCTTGCCCTCAAGGGGAGGGGCATTATAAAAATTGAGTTTCTTCCTTGCAAAAGTATATACCCTTTGGTTAATTTGTTAACATAAAATTTGTAATTAAATAAAGTTAATAAGCTGGAACACTCAGAGTTTGCGCACCTGGGGGCACAGCCTCAGAATTGCATCTGTTAACATCTAATTTAATTTTTAATTCTTAGACCTGCTGGGAAAGAGTCAGAAGGAAAGATAATTTGAGGTTATCCTAGGAAGACTCTGAATTCTGAAATACCTAGGAGGATCTCAGATTACTTCAGCCCCTCTGCTCTGTAACATATTTTAGAAAGCTATGTTCATATTTCACATCATTGGCTTTTAAATGTCAAGTCGCTGGCTTTCTGATAGTTCTTAAAAAGTTTCATCTACTTTATTTTCTCTTTTTTGTCCTTTCGAAGTCTTAAAATTAAAAAGCTTTCCAAATGAGTTCTAGCTTTTAAATGAGAAAAATGAACATAACTTTTTATTGCTTCTCCCCACCTCTGAAAAAAAATAATAAAACCTGTCTGGTTCTATTCTATAAATTAATGGACAAAAAAAAAGAGCTCACTTACATTTCCCTCCTTAATCCTAATAAGAGCTTGACTTTATTGTTCAGTAACTTCAAAGTATAATAGCATCCCGCTGTTCAAAATCTTTCTTCTTCCAGTTGATTTCAAATCTCCTGGCATGGGCTGCCCCCATATAACCACCCAAACTTTCTACACGAGAGTATGTCTGATGAATTCAACACCCAAGGTTCAAGTTGCATTAATATCCCAGCCTGAAGCAAGAGTAATCCATCTGTAATTTAACAAAGAAAAAAATTTTTTTGAGGCAAGTGCTTACTCTTGCCCAAGCTGGTCATCCTATAGCCCCAAATTTAGGGTGATTCTCTACCTCAGCCTCCCTCCTGAGTGAGTGTTGGGATTAAAGGTGTGTGCCAACATGCCCAGTCCAAACTAAAGAAGAATGAGCCTGGAGGAGACGTCTGCATGAAACCCAGTGTTGGCACTAAGCATGTCAGAATAGCAGAATGAGATAAGCTTTGGATCTGGAGATCTGTTCCATCTGGTGACATGCGATGTCATCACTTACTGCAGGAAGTGGTTTCTCATCTCCCTTTGGCTCACCTGCGAAATTTCCTGGAATGTGTACCCTTCGGTTTGTTCTGTCTCCATACTCAGGAAGAAGTCTCCATGTAGCTCCCAGACTGGGGAATGAGAGCTCCCCAGGCACCTAATGCCCATGTCATTCATTCCACCTTAATTTAGTAAGTAGCATAATGACGTTATGTGTCAGTCTCCCTCACGTGCCATCAGTCAGCCTCCCTGAGGCCTATCAGTTTGGGTGCTCCTATATTTCAGTGTCTAGCGTAGCAGAGTTTCTAAATTCCATGCTGTGAAGAATGTCCAGAAAAGGACAAGCTCTGGAATCCTTTAGAAGGACCAATCCACTGGCCTTCATGATAAAGCATCTCTACTCTGTTTTTGTCCCTTGTCAACCCACAGAACAAGTGACAATATGTATTGTTCATCTGCTATGTGTGTAACTCTATTTTAGGCTGTGTCAGGTGCAAAAGAGGTACTGGAACATATACTTGCCACCCCAAGAATTATAATTTATTTGGTAAGAAAAAGTCTATGGAAAGGATAATAAATAATAAGACTGTGTATGTATCCATATGTTTATTTCTATAGGTGATACAATCATGTATTGACCATATATTAGAACATAGGATGGCACTTACATATATAATGATGCCTATAATGATAAAATGTGTCATAGATAGATAGGAGGGAAAGAGTAACTGCAGTACCCAAGCTATCCAAAACATACAGTGAATTATTTCTCTAGCAATAGGAACAAATATACTTTGGTCCAGGTCAGAATTCCAAAAGAAAAAAAAATCAGTACTTTTTTGAGTCCTTATATAGTATCAGTGGAAAAAAGTCTGGATTTGATTATAGCTATAAAAGTCATGTGTAAATTTAATATCCAGCTGTATGAAGTGGACGCCATCAGATACAGCTGTGGTTGTGGAAATACTTGGATACTTTGAATAAAAGTGATCCACAGTGAGAATTCTGGGCTGTGTGAAAGAATGTGCTTCTTTTGAAGAGTTGACCTTTCTTCCTACACTACAACACAGCCGTAGAGTCTCTGTGATAATGTCCCAGTTCCCTTTGCGATTTAGTCACATCTATAGGTAACAAACCTGTATCCCACAATGCATCACTGCGGCCTAGACTCAGTTGCCAATCCATAAAAGTCCTACACTCCTCTCCTTTCCTAGGATCATATAAAGTAGATATTATTATTATTATCATTATTTTCCTTGAGACCAGAACCTGGCTTTGTTCATTCAAGAAACTTTTGTTTGGGCCCTACTACTTCCAAGCACAATTTCAGTGTTTTTAATTTTTTGTTTTTTCCGTTTGGAGGCAGGGTCTCACTCTAGCCCAGGCTCACCTGAAACTCACTCTGTAGCCCAAGTTGGCCTCAAACTCACAGTGATCGTCCTACTTCAACCTCTCAAGTGTTGGGATTAAAGGTGTAAGCCACCTTTAATGCCAGACCATGTTTTCAAGATGTGTTTCAAGCTGGAGACAATTAGAAGCATGGTGTGTTTTGACAATTTCATATGTGTACATAATATAGTTTGGTCATAATCCTATTCTCTCTCTTTCTCTCTTTTCTCTCTCTCTCTGTCTCTCTCTTTCTCTCTCTCTCTGTCCCTCCTCTGCCATATTCCTTCCACTGAACCCCTTCTGATCAGTCTCTCTTCTTTTTCGATGTCTTCTTTCCTTTGGCTTTCCTTCACCATCCATGATGACGTGTTGATGGGCCCAGGATTGTTCAGGTAGTGAGAGCTGCTGTAAGGTCATGAAGGTATTGCCTAAGCCTTGGCATGTGTGAGAGAGATGTGTCACTTCTGAACACTTGAGTGAATTTTGAGTCTCCCAGGTAGTCACCATCGCCTGCGAAAAGAAGCTTCTCTGATCAAAAGTGAGAGCAGCACTACTCTATGGGGATGAGCATGAGTATTTAGAGGGCAAGTTTATGGGCACAAGCTATCCAATTAACCAAACAACATTAGTGGCTTCTCCCCTAAGGCCTTTGATCTTTCAAGCCAACAAAGGCTTTTGTATAGTTTTTCAGTACCAGGCATGAATTCCCTCTTAAGAAGCGGGCCTCAAATCCAATCAGAGAGCAGTTCATCACTCCCATAGCAGTCAAGCCCTATTGCACCTGTGGGCTTAGCTTACCTACCTGTCTGGTTGTACAGTTTGCTAGGTCTGCTGCTGTTTATGACTGTGGATCTCTGTTCTCCCCCAGCAGCTTGCAGAGCACTTTCCAGCACTATGGTCGCTAATCAGTAGGAGGAGGCTCTGTCCCAGCTTGATTCCTCAGTGTCAAGCTGACATAAGTGATATCTTCAGCAATATGCTCTTACGTTTTAGTTTTGGTGGAGATCCAAGAGAATAGGCAAGAGCCTGTATAGTTTTGGGGGTCTGATGTGCCTCCCTAGCCACCAACACACTGGGAGGTTCCCACCCCTGGCACTGATCGGAAGGGGTTCAGTGGAAGGGACATGATAGAGGAAGGACACAGAGAGAGAATAGGACTACAACTATGATACATTGTGTACATATATAAGTAACTTACGGCTTCTGGACTTAGCATTCTCCCATCCCCATAGGGTACATCTGCCTAAACTCTCTCTGATTCTTTTTTATTATTATTATATTTTTAATTAACAAAGAAGTTGGTCTCCAGATGGCTTATTCACATTGTCTTTAGTTTGGGTTAAAGATGCATGATATTTTAAGATGGAGATTTTCGGAGGCTAGAGAGATGGCTCAGCAGTTAAGGCACTTGCTTGCAAAGCCCAATGACCTAGGTTCAATTCCCTAGTACCCACATAAAGCTTGATACACAGTGGCACAAGACTTTGTTTGCACTGGCTGGAGGCCCTGGTGTGCCCATTCTCTCCTTCTCTGTCTCTCTGCTTGCAAATAAATTAATAATAATTTTTTTAAAAAGAATTTTTCTCCAGGAAAATAAATAAGTAATGCAGTTGATTAAAACTCCAAGAAGCAACCTTAGCAAGTAAACATAAATTATTAGTATAGGAAAGTTTTAACAGGAAATGGGAGCCTTGTAACCAGTTAACTAGTGAAGCTGACTTATGTCCTCACGTAATTCTTTCTCAATTACCTGGAAACATCACAGAGAGCCCAAATTTCCTGCTTTTCCCACTCTCCCCTTAGGGAGCCAAATTCCTCTTCTAGGAAGTCACTTAGAGAGAACTCTCCTTGTCTCCTCCCTGGAGACTGTCCTAAACCTCTGTGTCAGAGACACTATCACATGGCCTGTGACACAGCCTGCAGAGGTACCAGGGTGGCCCTACATTCTTCTCAGTGCTCCGAAATTCTGAAATCATCAACTAAAGAAAGAAGTAGGCATAGGAGTCTGGTGCCACCCAGGCACCAAAGCTTGCCTCTGGTTCATGCAGCACCCACGCTTTCCATGTCTCTGAGACCACCTTTTTTGGGCACAGACATTCTGCAATGGGGCTGGACTTTGAAGATGTGCTCATCAATTTCCTGGTTGAGTTAGCAAGGTTTTAGACAAGAAAAAAGTATAAGACAGTCTTGAAAGATTTGAAAAACTGGGCCCCTGAAAACCACAAATCCTTCACCATATTAAATAGCAAAAATAGCTCTAAAGATAAATGGTGGAGACTAAGCAACAGATAGGTAAGAAAAAAAAATCCTGAATTTAATCCAAAGCTGAATGAAGGATCTCTATGGGAGAAAATGACATTAGGATGCCAGGCAGTACTGGGACTTCCTCTGGGCAGTCAGCCTTGGTTCAGCCCTTTTCATGTCCAATTTTGGGTTTTGCATTTGAAAAGTTGATATAGTTCAGAGTGAGATTCAAAAGACGGGAAATGGACATTGGTGTCCAAGTGAAAAGATGGCTCAGCACCTGTGGCCATAAAGGTAAGTGGGTTTCTAGGAAGTCTAACTGAGAACAGACTAAGTGAGCTGAGGACCATTAAACCCCAAGGCCTGACTCACAGGCTGTCATCTTCTGAAACACAGTGCTTCAGCACGTAGTGAAACGATTGGATACCTATGAGACCTCCCTGTCCTGTGAGCCTCCCCTTTTTTTTTTTTATGGGAGGAAAGGGTTTATTTTGGCTGACAGTTTTCAGGGAAAGCATGGCATGAGCTGAGGCTGAACACCACTTCTGCCACAGCAGGAGGGAAACAGCAGCAAGGGAGCAAGCTGAGCTCTGTCAAGGAGGGAGCTGGCTCATGACACCCCAAAGCCTGCTCTGAGCAACTTTCTCCAGCAAGGCTCCACCTCCCAAATGGCCACCAGCATAAGCATTCAAAGCACAACTGGGGAACATTTGATTCTAACCACCACACAAAACCAGAAGAAATAGATCTCTCTCTCTCTCTCTCTCTCTCTCTCTCTCTCTCTCTCTCTCTCTCTCTCTCTCTCTCTCTCTCTCTCTGTTTTGAGTCTGTTTCTCCTGGCTTGTGTTGTCTTCCTTTAAGGGACTTTAGAATAAATGAAACAGAGGGAATGGATCTGACATGTGCTTTTGGGAGGGTTTGGAAGGGCTGGTAAAGAGTGAGAACCTTAAAGTCACTCTCTGATCTTGAGTTCCAGCTCTTTTATAAGTTCTGGCTTAGTTTTTTAGCCCTTGAACTTCAGTCTTTCTAACCTGTGAAGTGAGTAGTGATTGTTTCTGTGCTTTTTGATTGTTGTGCTTTCACAACTATCTGTTGTTACTATTAGTGGGTCTCATTAAATTCCAATATTTCAGAAGTTAGATTGCTTCTCTGGGACTAGAACATTTTCTTTTAGAATTCAACTTTTGACTAACTGACATTGTCTCAATTTATAATCACAGAAATTTCTTGTCGTTTTTTTTCTTTACCACTATTTTTAATTGAAATAAAGTCTGCAGTAGTCATTTTTAATTTCTTACTCAAAGTAAGAACATTTAAAGGAATTCTTAAAACAAAATACAGTTTTCTCATTACTGAATTTCATTGTGTGTCAGACTAATTGGAAGATCACAAAATTACATTTGTAGAATATAAATATCTATTGATTATTCACACTGCACTCTGTACACCGGCTTGCTTCCTTGTGGTAATATTTAGATAGAGCTGGGGGCACATTCTTGGCTGAAACTATATGGCCACCATTATAAAGACAATAATGGAATATAACAACCTAAACCCATGTGACAGTCCAAGAGATAAGAAAATATGAAAAGAGCAAACATAAAAAAATATGGGCTGGAGAGATGGCTCAAAGGTTGGGGCACTTGCCTCCAGTGCCTAAGGCCGCCGGTTCAGTTCCCCAGTAAGCCAGACCCACAAGGTGGTGGCCCTGGTGCGCGCTCTCTCTCTCTCTCTCTCTCTCTCTCTCTCTCTCTCTCTCTCTCTCTCTCTCTCTCTCTCTCTCTGCTGGAAAATGAATAAATAAAATATTTTTTTAATTCTCTTGGTGATACAGGCCCTATAGTCCTGAGAGGGAACTAGTCAGGTCTCTTTGGGAGGCAACCAGTTAGGAAAAGGCTCACAAGAGAGAAGTCTTAACGGATGCCACACTGCCCTGCCAGCCTGCTGCTGCTGAAGGACTGGAATTGGGCATCTGCTCCAGGCTCATCCAATCAGCTGTGCCTCTCCAACCTTACCCAGATGTGTGTGGACCCCTTCTCTGAGCCCAGGCCCTTGCACTGTACTCAGATGTGCCAATCTCTTCCATAAATAGAGACTTATGGGGTTTGGGGGCACCCTCTTCTATCCTTGGCTGTTTGTCTCTCCACACCTGAGTCTTGGGGGGTCCCAGTGCCCATAAGACCATGTCCTTCCCACTCTGGCAGCTTGGCTGAGTGGGAAAGGATATTGTTTGTCTATTATTCTTTTGGCCTTTTAATTCTTTGTATTTATTTTTTTCCGAGGTAGGGTCTCACTCTAGCCAACGCTGACCTGGAATTCACTGTGTCATTTCAGGCCTCTAACTCACAACAATCCTCCTACTTCTGCCTCCCAAGTGTTGTGATTACAGGCATGTACCACCATGTCCAGCCTTAATGTTTTTAAAGCGAAAACCTTTTTAGAAAATCCATTTCATATTCTTCCCCAGGCCCATGCTCAGCTCCCACACAGGCTCTTAGACCAACAGGGGTGCATCTAATCCCTTTCCATGGTTCGTGGGCTCCCCCTCACTCCCCTGACTCCCTGAATAAATGTAATGGTTTATAAACTCTCTCAGTCTGTTTATTACAATTCTTTGTTAAAAACTGGTAAAATCCAGGTGTGGTGATGCACACCTTTATTCCCAGTGCCTGGGAGGCAGAGGTAAGAGGATCACCATGAGACTACATAGGGAATTCCAAGTCAGCCTGGGCTACAGCGAGACCCTACTTCCAAAAAAAAAAAACAAAAAAGATAAAAACCCAGTGTTTGTAGTTCAAGGACTTTCCCTGAACCCCCCAAACCCATGATAGTTCTACTCTAGAAGTTGAGGCAGGATTAAAACTCCAAGGTCAGCCTGGTCCACAGACTTAATTCAAAATCAACTCCAGCAACCTAGTGCAACTCCTTCTCAAAATTGAAAACAAACAAATAAAAAGAGTTGGACGTGGTGGTTCATTTAATCCCAGGAGGCTGAAAAATGAGAATTTCTGTGAGTTCTAGGCAAGCCTCGGGCAACAAAGTGAGTTCAGGTCAGCCTGGGCTAGAGTGAGACTCTGCCTAGAAAACAAACAAAATAATTTTTCAAAAAGCTATATTTCTGAAACTGTTAAACTGTCGCCTCTCAAATGAGTAGATTTCAATAAAAAAGGAATGGCCTTGTGTGCGCACACATGCGTATATGTGTTTGTATGGTCCGTGTATAGGTGTGTACTCCCGCATGTGCACACGAGTGCATTTAAGTGCTGTGCATAACATGTGTGCTTAAGTGCATTAAAGCAATGTATAGGGCACTTCCCCCATTCCTGTTTTTCCCCTCGGGACTTGCTCCTAAGTAGACAAGTAGACACTGTTCTTAAACAGCCATTGCAAACTATTAAAGTCTGGAACACATCATGTGGTCCAGGCTCCCACCTCCATGAAGTGAAGTAATTTTTAAAATCATGTTTTATTAATAAAGGACCACCCTGTGGTGGGAACCACTCCCTTCCACCACAATGACCTCTATCAAAGCTCCAAGCTCAGAGTCTCTTTGATGAAGCATTAAACCCTAAAGTGTGCAGATATGCAAGAGGATATACAGGTAATCCAAGAATGACCCGGATTTTAATTTTCCCTGGTCAGAATCCTGTCGTGTCATATCGCATGCATGACACATGCTTTCTTGTTGAAGGCTAACTGGCCGAGTTCATGGTGCTGGACAACAGTCATTAGTTCAGTTCTCGGCAATGCCAGATCTGGAGGCTGGGCTCTGAGTTCCCTGGTTTCTGCCAACTATGAAAGCATGTATGCCTGCCCAGAACGCTGTCCACAAATAACCGCTGAGATGCTTTTCCTCCTTCTGATCACTTTGTGCCTCCATCCGCAGCCGCTGTCTTCGAAGGCCGCTTGGAAGTTATTGCCCATCCCTTCCTGCTCTGAGCTCCTGACTCTCCTGTTATCTCTCTGCCCCTCCCTGCCTCGCATCTGCCTGCCATCGGCCTTGGTACTATGCCGCTCCTTACTGGTGTCTAACCCAGGTTCAAGACTCCCTCTACACTGTTCCCATGCCGGTACTCCCGAGGTGGTACAAGGCAGGACTCCAGTGATTTTCACAGTCACACACCAAAGACAGTCAGACGCACTGGGAGCCTGCTGGGAGTATGCAAGTAGTTTCCTGTTCCTTCTCTGTGGAAATAGCTTGGTGGATATCCTTTACACAGCTGCTCATTAGCAAACCTTCTGCCCATGTGAAGATTAGTGCTTTACTTGCTCATCTATGTGGACAATTAAGATGTATGTGGGGGGCGGGGGATGAGAGACAGAGAGAGAGGAGAGGAAATTCAGCTATAAGAACCACAACTTTTTTTCTAGGCTACATCATTTCATAAGCCTATTCTGAAGATGTCAGAAGTATACTTGCTGGGGCTGGGGAGATGGCTCAGTGCCTAAAGTAATTAGCATGCGTGGATGGGGACCCGAGTTTAAATCTCCAGCACCCACATAAATAGTTGGGCTTGGTGGCATGCATCTGTGATCCCAAGGTTGGGAAAGCAGACACAAGGGTCCCTAGTGAGCTCCAGTTTCATTGTGAGACCCTATCTCAAAAAAGTAAAGTGTAAATTTTTTAAGTGGGGGCTGGAGAGATGGCCTAGAGGTGACCCACGTGAAGCTGGTTGCACAAAGTGGCACATGTCTGGAGTTTGTTTGCAGTGACTAGAGGCTCTAGTTCTCTCTCTTTCTCTCTCTCTCTCTCTCTCTCTCTCTCTCTCTCTCTCTCTCTCTCTCTCTCTCTCTCTCTCCTTGCAAATGAATAAATAATTTTTTTTTAAAGTTAAGTGGTTAACAACTGAGGAAAATACCCAACATCAACCTCTGGCCTCCACATGCACAAACACCTACAGACAGGTGTGCCCCCCCCCCTACCACACACACACACACACACACACACACACAACCACAACACTACTTGCCCCCTCAGAATTGAAGTGAGTAGGGGGAGGGTCTGGAGGTAAAATTTATTCCTAAAGCCTCATTTGCAAATATGTTAATTTTCTGTCATGACTATAACAGAGTCACAAACTTGGTAGCTGAAAGCAACATGAACTTACTATCTTCAGGTCTACAGACATCTGACACAGATCACACTAGGCTAAAATCTCGTGTTGGCCTTTCTGGAGGCCATGGGGAGAATCCATTTCCTTGGCCTCTTCCACAGGCCCACAGGCTTCCACATCCTGGGTCTTGGTCCCTTTCTCCACCTTCCGAGCCATCATCAAAGCTGCCTCTCTTGCCTTTCTTCTGTAGTCCTGTCTCCCTTTGAGCACATCCTCTGACTTGAGCACACTATGATACTCCAGGAGAGAATGAAAGGCCTCCAGTTTAATCAAGTCTGCAAACTAACCTTGGGCCATGTAAACTTAAACTAATACACTCTCAGGTTCTGGAGATGATGATTGGATGTGGACATCTATGGAAGAATGAGATTCTGCCTACAACAGCAAGTCACTGAGATTTGTAAGCAACTGAAAGATTCAATGGGCAGATGTTGGTAGAAAGCAGAGAAGCAGAGCCCCTCAAAATCTACAGGTCGGTGAGTTCCACAGTCCTCTTCATGAAGCAGACATCTCTCATGAATTCACAATGTCTCCTGCCCTTTCATCAATAATGCTGAGTGATTCTGTAATACTTAAACATATGGGTATGTCATGATGTGAGACATAATTAGCTTTGAGGTTCATTGAAATATATTTACAGACTCTTTGATGACAGCATAGGGTTTATACAAGAAAACAACAGACCATCACTTGGATGAAGAGAACATTTAGCCTAACTGAATTAAATGCCACAGGTGGAGTGTGAAGAGAGTGGGGTGGTTCAGCTCTATGTCAGCAGGCGAGTTGTTGAACAGTTCTGTCCATGTACATGTCTGTGTGTGGCATGTCAACCACAAAGATCTCTTTCAGTGTGTGAGGGCGATTGCTTCTGCTACTTACTCAAAGACTGACTCTATGCCTGAAGGTCTGAGCTGCTCTGCTCACATCCATAACCTGGACCTCTAACACGGGTGTCTTCACAGTTAGAGATGAAGAAACATGTTCAGAGCTCAAGCCCAAAGGAGGCATCATCTCCAGACAGAGTCCACAGCACCTCCTCCTCGGGGCTGGAATTTGGTCGCTTTCCAGTCTGTTGTTGACCAGCCTCCCTTGCCAGGCTTGGTGATGAGATCACCACCGAGTGCAGCGGGTGCACATGGGCCTGCTGTTCTGGCGTGCTCCCAGGAGGACTACGGGCCTCCACTCTCAGGAGGGTGCAAGCACCAGCTCAGCCCTTCACTGGAAAGAACCATGACTCCCCTTTGTGTGGGGTTTCCATTTCTCTGTCATGCATCTTCTCCTGGATAAAAGGGCTAAGAGGAGTTTCTCAGATTTGATTTCTCGGTGGGAACTGTTTGCTTTGGAAGCTACCTACACCATTGCTAATTGAGACCAGAGCTCACAATGAGGGCCTGAGAACGGCACCCGGATGAACTTTTTGGTGGGCTGATTTCTGTTGATCTCATCATGACTGGATGCATGTAATATTAACCAGGATCCACTATTTCCCAAAGGCTGGGTACCATATCCATGTATTTTCCTTTGACTAATTTCTTACCTGGGAATATTTATTTACTCCATGCAGCTAAACATATATGAAAGTCTTCGTTTGGAAAGCCACTGAAGATCCTGCCCCTAACAATCCAACGATTACGAATCTGGAAATCTGCAAGCGTTCTAGGGCCTCAAGATCTAAATTTGATGGGCCTCTATTAGAGAGATTACAGTAAAAAATAACAATCAGCTCTGTGATGATCCTGTGTGGAGGGGAAGGGTGGGGAGGAGTAGATTTGGCTGAGGACAAGCCCAGACTTTCGTCACTGGGACAGACCAGTGTTAACACAAAGGGAAGACACGGGCATCCTGCACACCACATTTCAGCCACCACAGATAGCATGGCCCGGCCCACCCACTGACCTCCAGGCCAGGTCCCCTACCTCAGCTCCCCGCACCCTGCCCAGCTGCAGACATGCTCAGCGGATCTGGGTCCTACGGAAGACGCTGCCTGGCCGAGCTCTCCCAGTGAGTGTGCACTTCGATTTCCCTTCCTTCTTTTCTTTTCTTTTTGGTTTTCTAACAAAAGAACTGCTTTGAAAAAATTGTGGGAGTGGGGAGCAGAGACTGCAGAGGAGAAAGAGAGGAAGGCAGGGAGTGTGTAAAGTTTCAGATCTGCCTGAAACTTTCTGGTCTCAACTGCTGAGTGTTCAGACTCCCTGATTTTGCATTCTTATGGTGCCTTAGCAGAGAGGTTCTACCTATAACCCGGTTTCTCTGTTCCAAATACCATCCCCAGGGCATTGTGCTGTTCAAGATCTGCTGTTAATTTAGACCTGATCCCTCTGCCTCAGAGCCATCCATTTGCAGAGCTCAGAGATTTCACTAAGTCACACATTGCCCAATCCTCAAAGTAAACAGCCCGAAGCCCTCAGCATACTGACCATCTGACTGGACCAGAGCAAGACCCAGAGCATATGCTATTGATCAGGGATTGTTCAGATAACTAACGGCTCCAAAGTTTTAGGATCCTGAAATCCTGGAATGTGAAAATGAGAGGGGCCTCGAGGATCCTCTGGTGTGATGCTGTCTTTCTGCAGGCAGGGAAACAGAGCCCAAAAGGGTAACTCAAGTGACCCAAAATCAGACAACAGTCAGTAGGGAAGCCATGTCTGTGTATTCCCCGGAGGCAAAGGCCATTTTCACACGGGCGTTTATGAGGTCTGAAAACCTTACTGGGTCTTGGGAAAAGGTTGTGGGTAAATGGCTTCACAGTGAGCTTTTCCCATTTCTGAGAGCTCTGGCGCCGATTCGGAGTCAAGATTGCTCTTCCAGTTGTCCTAGGGTTTGTGCAACAGTTCATCAAATAAACAGAAGAACTCAGCGGGGTCCTGAAAACGAGTCCCGTGTCCATAATATTTGCAGATTTCTTGGTTAACCAGTTTTTTTTTTAAACTGTGATCACATAAATGGGAGAACTCAAGGGGTCTCTAGAGGTTATAAACCATCCAGGAAGTGCTTGTCAAACTTCTTTTCAAAATCGAATCTTTCAAGGAATACTATTCTGCAGTGGGGATGTTTTAGCTAAACTAGTTTTAGATCAAGTACTTTGAATTCCCCCCCCCACACACACACACACTGTCCAATCACAACCCCAGTCTTCATCCTCGGCCCGCCATAGCCCCCCTCAACTGTCTCCTGAAACTTCTTTGGAATCTTAGATCTCCCATGGTTCCATTCAGAAACCACTGATCTTGCTTATTGCCTTCATTCCAGATGAGGAAACTGAGGCACTTGTTCCGGTCCCAAGGTCCCATAGCTGGTCAACACCAGCGCCCAGATACCAGGTGTCTCTCTCACCTGCTCCCTCCCCGCTGCTCTGGCATTTAACACTTGCTGGCACTCCAACATGCCCATGGTGCCAGCAGTTACTCTCTCCATGGTTCTCTGCCTCTGGCTACTTTGTCACTTCCTGTCTGCCTGGATGATATAATGGCTCCATCTGGCCTCTGGCCTCAGTCTTTAGCCCCTTCCTGATCCAATCCCTTCCTTCCTCCATTGCCATCTCTGAAGAGAAAGTTCTCTTGGCTTCATAGGCTAAAGTTCTCTGCAGCCTGTCTGTGGTTTCCCTTCACACTGGGAACTTCCCTCTCCCCCCTCCAACCCAATGAGATCCCTCACTGCTCCTTAAACCCTCACACATCTCTTTCCATCTGTTACCTTCCTTCCTTCCTAAGTCTTCACCAGTTCTGCTCTTCTCTGGGAGCATCTTCTGTTAGTCTGGTATGAAAGTAGTGGAGGACATGTCTGTCTTCCCCCTGTGTCATTCATTTGAGGGCAGAAACTATTTTGAATCTTTGAAATTTCAGTCACCAAAATGATGCTGATGATGTTCGTGTGTGTGTGTGTGTGTGTGTGTGTGTGTGTGTGTGTGTGTGTGGTGTATGCATTCTCTAAGTTTCCTGTTATTTAAGATATTAAACTCATTACACCTATGTTTATACTTTTCACTTCAGATATTTGAACATACATCCTCGCCTTTGGCTTTGCAAGAAGTGTTAGGCTAGATGCTACAGCAGGTGGCAGGTGTTTCACCAAATGAACTTGAAATTCCTGCACCTTTCCATCAGATATTCTATCTCAATTTCATCACCTACAGAGCAAGATTGGCAGTGTTTTGCAGGGCTTTTTTTTTTAATGAGGCACATTAAAATTCCGAAATTCCAAGACATACACAAGGGCCACGTTATTTTCCACACCAGGTGTGAATGGCTATTCAGTTCTTCAAATTTCAAGGTGTGTTTAGTTCATCCTGGCCAGATCACCAGGAGAGCCTGTCACTTGCAGCTCAGTGTTGTTCACTGTTGCTTTTTGTCACATCCCCAGGGTTTATAAAACTTCCTTGTATAAAGAGTTTGGATTTCCTGCAAATGTAGTCTAGTCATAGTTGTGTTTCTTGAGACTGGGAAGATTTCTCAGTGGTTATAGATGCTTGTTGCCTGCTTACTTGAGTTTAATCGCCAGCACCCACAAATAACTGGGTGCAAAGTGGCACACCTGTCCCAGTGCCCATAGCAATGGGAACAGGGCCTGGAGAATCCTGAAGCTCCGGGACCAGCTAGGCTGACTTTCCCAGTGATGAAAATGAGAGATCCTATCCCAAAACAAGGGGCAGGAGAATTCTAACACCCCGAGGTTGTCCTCAGACCTCCATACGCATGCCCATACACATAAATAATGATTTTAAAAGAAAGGAAAAAAGAGAGACTAATATTTCTTATTGATTCTCAGGATGAAAGTGTGTAACTCTTCAGATTGAACATTGAAAGACTTGTTCTGTGGCAAGTAAGGAAGAGATATATTAAATTTTAAAACCAAGGAACCAGGGACATAGGGGAAGTCATTAGTTCATTGCACTGTTGATTGAGGAAACATACTAGCATATACTATACTTGTGTAAATAAATAATCAGTATAATTTTATAAGCATCTTCAGAAATGACTGAAGAAATGCATCCAAAAATGTTCAGCTTTATAACCAGGATTGGAAGACATATTTTATTCACTGGGACTTAGAAATGCAACATTCCGATTTTCCAACAAGATGAATTTCTTCATAATAAAAGAAATGCCTTTTTCCCTGATTTAAAATCAATATGACAATATATTCGAAATAACATCTAATTTCTGGGAGTTGCTATTATGAGCATAGTTTCTGGAGATGTGGCGTGAAGCAGTGATTCAGCTAGAGGAAAAGACACCCATAATTCAAAGGGATCCAATTAGTATTCAAACTTTGTGTTGCTTTAATCTCTCCTAATAGCTGGCAATGTACCTCCTTCTCATGTCGAACTTCATTCTGCAATAGCCGAGGACATCAGGAAACTCATCAGTTAGAATTATGTGAAAATCACCAGTATAGTTAGAGAGAACTTCTTCTGGAAAAGGAATGTAAATTTTGTGACTACTGGTTTGTATTCCGAACTGATCACTTTAGGGTTTGAAAGATAGGTTTTATTTTTATTTATTTATTTAATACTTATTCGTTTATTTACAAGGACAAAGAGAGAAAGAGAAAGAGGGAGAATGGACGTTCCAGGGTGTCTAGCCATTGAAAACGAACTCCAGATGCATGTGCCACTTTGTGCACGTGGCTTTACTTGGGTACTGGGAAATCAAACCTGGGTTGTTAGGCTTTGTAGACAACCACCTTAACCACTGAGCCATCTCTCCAGCCCTGAAGATGGGTTTTAAATAGTTATGTTTTCTGGACATCTTCTCTGGTGAAGGGGGAAAGTTACTAATATTTATGGATGAACATGAAGAAAGTGTGGTGATTGTACTTTGAGGATATTTAGCGCTCAATCAAGAGTATTGCACAATTGTGGTGATCGTAGGGGGTGAAGGGTTTCCTCCAAACCTGTATGGAGGTGCTCTCAATTTTCTGCATGTGTCTTCCTTGTGAATGACCAAGAATACCCTCCAGGGACTTCCTAGCCACAGTGGATGCTGTTTGCATAGCTCTTTTCCTGTGCTTTCTCCCTGCCTTTGGCCTGTTGGTCCTTGAGCTGGGCCCAAGCCTTATGCTGTTTACCAAATCCCTCCTTGCCCATCAAAAAACGGCTTGGCAGGGACAGGTGGAGTTGTGGCAAGAAGAGGGGACAGGAAAGGAGCTCTGCCGCTCTCTGGAAGCCCACTTGCTGCTGGCATTCCAAACTCTGGTGCGGATGTGCTTCCCACAGCTACAGATCCCCACACTGGCTCCTGACAAATCTTGGGTTTTAAAAGGTAGCTGAGGACGGGCTGGCCTGACATCCTAACTACCATGCGTAATGGTGTTTGAAGTTCCAAAAAACAATTTACAAATGAAAGTTTTGGAAAAGGTTCTTTATACATGTAATCCTGTCTGGATTCATTTCCAAACCTAATTGGATTTTTAAGAGGAGTCTTTAAAAAATCTGTAAACCTCCCTCATTTCCATCTATTCATTCAGCAAGTATTCATTGAGGGTTTCCTGTACTGGTTAGTCCTGGTGAGCACTGAGAACACAGAAAAGAACAATACGCAGGCTCTAGCTCCAAGCTTATCCAGCCTTATAACCTCCCAGACACCGTCTAAATCTTGCCTTATCATCCCACCTTCTACCATCCAGTGTTCTCCCATGGGCACACACACACACACACACACACACACACACACACACACACACGTGCAAACAAAGGTAAACTTAAGGCTGAGGCTTCAGTCAGAACATGGCTACCATCATCTACACCACTGGCCTTAATTGTTCCTGACCTAAAAGGAAACATGTTTTTTTCTTTAGGATCTAATTTTTATGTATTTTATCTATCGATCTAATGTACATATGTTTATATGAAGTACAAAACTTCTCAAAACCATGTTCATCTTTACTATGTATAATGTCCTCTTTTACTTTTTAAATGTTTATTTATTTATTTGCAAGCAGAGAGAGATAGAAGAGAGACATACAGAAAGAGAAAGAGAGAGAGAGAGAGAGAGAGAGAGAGAGAGAATAGGCATGCCAGGGTCTTCAGCCACTGCAAATGAACTCCAGACGCATGCACCATTTCTGGCTTTACTTGGGTATGGGGAATTGAACCCAGGTTGTTAGGCTTTGCAGGCAAGCCTTTTAACTACTGAGCCATTTCTCCAGCCCCCTTTTATATTTTTATACTATGCTATTTCATATTAAAATGTTGTTCCTGACCCACTATGGAGATTTCATAAGCTAAAAACAGGTCATAGACTGAGGTATGTACTACTGAGCATGTCACATGAGCTCGATTGTTCTAGTCACTGTGTTCAGAGCAGCTTAGGAAGGTCTGCTAGCCAGTGGCCACCTAGGCTGTTGTATCCAGGAGTCAGCCCAGAAACTGAAGGAAAGGGTTTTTGTGGGGGAGTCATAGGACCTAGACTCTAGCTCTAATCAGCACTGTAATCGTCAGAGTCTCTTCCCCTTGGAGCAACACAGCTGGAACGCTGAGATGCTACTACCTGCCCCACACATCTGGAGGGTGAACGAGGACATCCAGGGTATGACATGTGGTGAAACATACAGAAAAAATATTAAGTACAAAACCAGTGAGGTTACTGTTATATGACCTTATTCCTCAGGATGAAATTTTACTATCAGAAGAACAACTTAGGGAGACCAGATTCTCTCAACAGAGCTGGGCAAAAGTTCTTAAGAGGCTCCAGTGTGATGCAACTTCATAAGTGAAAGTCAGAGTGACATTTGTTTGTGATGTTGTAACTGGATTTATAGTTAAGAAATCCAGCCAGGTCATCCTCACCCCTGTGACCTTAGATACTTTTTTGGTTTTAATATTAACGTAATAACTAGGTGGTTGATGGGTTATCCAGTCCTGAGCCAGTCTGTGAGGAGAATACTTTGCCTGATATTATCTGTTCTACCTTGCTAGGTTTATAAACATTCACCTTCACTCTTTTTAAGGCTACTTTTTATTAAAGCAATCACTGTTAAACGAAACTCACTGGTAAGAAAGATACTTTTATTAAGAAATGTAAAACAATAAACTTCTAGATAAACTATGGCATTTTCCTCAGTGATCTCACGCTTTTCCTTCATAACTCTCCTGAACCTGCTCTCACACAGATGTTGATTAGGAAGAAAGTTTCTCTCAAGTTGTGCTGAGTTCCTGTTTAGGCCCTACCCTGCCCTAGACAGCTGTCCCTTACAAGCTACCACTGCCTACTATATGTACTCTCTGTGTCTTTGTTCTGCCTTGTCATGAATACCTGCAATTGTGTTAGTCAGTTTTCATTAGTGTCATAAATTACCCGAGATGGTCAACTTTAAAAGAGCAAAGGTTTATTTGGTTCATAGTCTCAAAAGTGCCATTTCATGATCCCTTGGTCTTGTGCCTTTGGTCCTGTTGATGGGACAGTGCATCCAGGCACACGAGCATGGTGGACGTGTGGGTGGCCAGGAAGCAGAGAGAAATACATGAAAGTACCAGGGTCCTGAAATCCCATCTATGGGATTTTTTTTAACTTCCGGGATATTTTAACTTCCTCTAGGCAGGACCCACCTCTTAATGGTTCTACTAGCTCCCAACAATGCCACAGGCTGGGGGCCAAGCCTGTAACAGACGGGCCTTGAGGGGATATTTCTAATCCAAACTAAAACACTCCTCTTGGCAAGGAATATCTTTCCTTGCCATTTTTAGAATTTGATTCCCCAAATCACTCCACCTGTCACTTCATATGTAGCCCAGAGAAGATAATAAAGTAAGCATGATATTCCCTCTTAAGAGAAGAGCATGGACGTCCACATTTGCACTTTGTGAAATAAAACACTGTTCACACAAATCATCAATACCCCACCAAAGGCCTCAGCCCATCGCTACCCTGTGTAGTTTCCAGAGAAAAATAAGAAAATATCTAATGCTTGAGCATTGTTTTCAAGCTGATTGTATGCCCATGGTAGCTTCTATGTTGCTAATTTTCTTTGTGTATGTGTGTGTGTGTATATATGGTAGATATGCATGTATGGATACACACATGTCAGGGCACATGTGCAGAGGTCAGGAAACAAGCTTAGGATGTTGGTCCTGGCCTTCCATCTTGTTTGAGACAGGGTCTCTGTTTGCCGCTGTGAACACCAGACTAGCTGGCCTGAGAGTTTTGGGATCCCCTTTGCCATAAGCATGTGGGGAGTACATCCACGTGCACCACTTGCATTCAGCTTTCTGTGGGTTCTGGGGATCCATGCTCCACTTGTCAGCACTTTGAACCACTAAGCCATCTTCCCAGCCTCGAGGTGCTGGTTTCACAGCTATTCAATCTATGTGCATGATATGCCTAACAACTGAATGGAAAAAGACTTCTCCCTGAGCTTTGCTTGGGGACATTTGAAACAGAAGGAATGGCTTTAGTGAATACCAATGCCCTGCCCTGCTCTCTAGCAGGCAGTGGCCTTGGTGGTGTGAAGCTGTCCTGTAGGTTGGGATCTCCACATCCCTGTTACACAGGCTAACTCACAGCACGGAATGACTGTGGTAGTTAACTTCTCTCATTGCTGCGACAATGAACTCGACCAAAAGCAGCTGATGGGAGGAATGGGTTTATTGTGGCTTACAGACCCAAGGGGAAGCTCCACAAAGGCATGAGCAGAGGGTGGACATCACCTCCTCACAGCACTGCAAACAGTAGCAGGAAGGCGTGCCAGACACTGGCAAAGGGAAGCTGGCTATAACCCCCATAAGCCTACCCCCAACAAGGTTCCAATACCCAAATGCCATCAGCTGGGGATTGAAAATTCAGAGCACATTTGTTTGTGGGGGACACCTGGATCACACCATCGCAATGACTCTTAATTGACAGATTTGGAACTAAGGCCGGATCTTCTCATCCTACATCTGTATAAAGTCACACTCATTACTAAGTATGACCTTGAGTGTTGTCATGGTTTGAGTATGAAATGTCCCTCATGGGCTCATGTGTTTGTTTCACATTCAGTCCTCAGTTGATGATGTTACTTGGAGAGGTTGTGGAAAGTTTAGGGGTGTAATCTAACTAGAGGAAGGTCACTGGGGAGAAATTCTTACGGGGGTGCAGGAGTTAACTTGTCTCTGTTACCACCATGAGGTAAGGCTAAGGACCTCCTCTACCACACACTCCCCCTTGCCATGATGTTCTGCCCAAGCATCCATGGGTTGGGTCTTCTGAAACCATGAGCCAAAATTAATAATTCCTCCCCAAAGTTGTTCTCTGGGTACTTTGGTCATAGCATGAGAAGAGTAACTACTACAAGCAGGTTGTTGCTTAATTTCACTGTGTCCTTCTGACTCTGTCCTTCGAGGGTTAATGAAAGGTACAGGTACCAGGGAGAGAAAAGCATATGACATGCAGGGGACACGTAATCAGTATCGCACTTCCTCGCCTGCCTTTCCCTCTGAGCCTTTCTCTCCTCCAAGACCCTGGCCCACCAAGGCTGAGGAAAATGCTGACAGAATTCAGTTTCCAGTTGACCTGTACTCATTCAAGCTCCTTTGCACTTTTCAGAAAATCAGAGTACCTAATCTCAGATTGTTTACTACTATAAAGGAGAATTCATGTGTCAACACTTTAAATAAGTAGAATCTTCAAGAAAATGTGTTGAAAACTGGCGTTTGAGTCAGTAAATAGAATTTCTATTTTTCTTAGTTAAGGGAAGGAGAACATGATAAGATGTAGAGATTTGCTTGCCTACAAATACCACTTGTCTTTAGGTTTTTTTAATATTTTAATTTATTTACTTATTTATTTGAGAAAGACAGAGACAGAGAACGAGAGCATAGGCACACCAGGTCCTTTTTCGCCACTGCAATCAGACTCCAAACACACGTGCCACTTTATAATTCTGGCTTTTTGTGGGTGCTGGGGAATTGAACCCAGGCCAGTGGGCTTTACAAGCAAGCGTTTTTGACCTCTGAGCCATCTTCCCAGCCCCTTTAATTATTCTTAACAGATGAAGTATAAATTACAGAATACTAACTTGTAGAAAATCTTGAATCCCCAGCTCACTGTCACTGGAGCAAGGTACTTCTTATTTCTGATTTATTAGTTCATTCATCTTTGAAAAGAGGAAAATAAAGGCAGTGTAGTTTAGCACCAAGCCTGGTATTTAGTAAGAGTTCAAAAGGCAGGGAGAGGGAGGCATTTAACAATGGGAGCTGTTGGCATGGACTGGTGCGTTGGAGATGTATCCAAGGTAATCACGAAAGCGTGGGTGACTCCGATGAGTGAATTCGCTGCCATAACAAAGTACTACCATATGGGTGGCTTAGAACAACAGAAACTTACTGTCTCACAGTTCTGGAGGCTGGACGTCTGCCATCAACAGGCCCATCCTCCCTCTGAGACCTGCAGGGAAAACTGCTCTTGTCTCTCCTAGCTTCCTAGAGATGCTCCCTGGCAGTAGGACTCCCCCACACACACACACCCTGTCATTCCCACTGTGTCATTTCACACAGGCCTCCCTGGGTTCGTGCGTGTGCATCTCACCTTCGTGACCACATCTTAACTTGATGATCTCCAAAGACCTATTTCTAAAGAAGTCACAATGTGAGGTCCTGGGGGCTAGGATGTGAACATATTTCTGTAGGGGGCACAATTCAACCCATAAATGACATGTTAGAATTAAGTTAAACGTGACAAGTCTGGACATAGTCCACAAACAGAAAACCTCTTGCATCCTGGAGAAAATTAAACTCGCTTCACCTAAACATGAGTGCTTTCTGCTGACCCTCACTGCATGAAGGTCACCCAGGAAGTGTATCATCTCTGTTCACCCCAAGGGAATAATCTGATATGCAGACCCAGATTGAACCATAGGCCTAGATAAATTCATACCATGAGCAGTATTTTTCCACTTCTCCCTTTGCTATATAAGTGTTTAAATGTTCGACATTTCTTCAGTGTGCTCTTTGATCCTTGGAGGTATTATGAGCCTGCCTCTACTGGATCTCAAGATTGTTGAGCAAGGATGGGACCATAAAACACTGCCTCCACCTCAGGGAATGGAGTGGATCTATGAATGGGGCCTAGAAAAGCTAAGGTGTGATGAGCCTCCCTCAGAGCTACTTGGGGGTAAGACTGCTAAGACCATCCATCTTCAGAGGACTAAAGGAACACAGCAAGAAGGAACACTGAGCATGTGAAACGGGCGGCAGTTAGCGGAGAGGACATCTTAAAACTCAAAGAAACAGAGCAGGTACTAGAAATTGTTCAAAAATGTTCAGTAAGAAAGCAGAACCATTCAGTTCTTAAATGGAGCCCTGTATGAGTTTCTGACCTTAACAATGCACCACCTACTAGGTGACCTAGGCAGGTCCACCTTCCGCAGGTGCATGGATAAATGTCCCTCAGTGAGTGAACAGATGATGCATCCAGACAGTGGAATAGTACTCGGGACATGGAGGAAGCGTTAAGGCATACTACTAAGTGAAAGGAACTCCTCTGAAAAGGCTAGGGACTGTAGGGTTCCAGCACTATGACTCTCTGCAAAGGCCAAAGAAAGCAGAATGATTGCTAAAGGTTGGAGGGAGAAAGGAAGAATGAGAAGGGGCAGAGCAAAGAGGATCTTTGAGGACAGTAAAGCCTCTATCTGACGCTGTAAATATGCATTTGTGTCATTAGAGATTTATTCAAATCAGAGGATTTGTGATGCCAAGGTTGACTCTGGTGATGACAGACTATCCGTGCCACATAGGTTCATGGATCGGTTTGTTTTGTTTTTGAACCACAGTTGTAGTTTATTAAGAAACGGTTTCAATATGGATTTAAGCATGGGCACTACGGAAAGAAAGGGGTGCCTAGGAAAAGCAAAATGCCCATCGAAGACATGGGCACAGGTTTCTTGTGAGAGAAGTCACACCTGGCTGCAGCAATTGTAACAAATAGGCCACTCGTGGGGCATTTTTCTGGTGGGTGGGGGTGGTCCTAGGGGAACAGGGGAGTCTGAGAAATCTCTTTACCTTCTTCTGGATTTTTCTTGGAACCTAAAGCTGCTTTCAAAATGTTAAATATTTAAAATACATAAGTAACAGGAAGGGTTGGCTCCTTTGGAGGGCCGGGAGGGAGATTCTGTTTCCTGCCTCTCTCCCAACTTCTGGTGGCTTGCCAGCAAACTCCAGCCTTCCTTGGCTTGTAGAAGCTCCATTCTGGTCCTGTGTCTGCCTTGCATGGCATTCTCCCTGTGTCCAGATTTCTCCTTTTTGTAGGGACATCAGTCGTGTTGGATTAGAACCCACCCAAATGACTTTGTGTTAAGGCCCAACTTCCAAATAAGGTTACATTCCAAGATACTGTAATTAAGTTGTCAACATATCAGGGTTTTTTTTAGCGGGCACACCACATGGCAAATACCAAAATATTGTAAAAATTTAACATGACATTTCATGTTTAATTCATCAACAGTAAGTGGACATGTAAAATGCCAGCTGATTGGAGGATGTTGGGACAATGGGGAAGACTGGCTCCTTCCCTGACAGGCCACTGTCTAAAACCATTCCAGGGAGAGTTGGAACCAAGTCCCCTGTCTCGAGCTCTGGTCCATAATCGCCCATGAATGATTCTGGTACCTAGAGCCCCAAAGAAGAACAGAGCAGATTAACCGCCTCTTCCCCTTAGACACACACTTTTTCTGGCATGGGAAAACAGAGTTCTCTGATGCTAAATTCCCATCTCCATGTTAATGAGAAGTGGCCTGGATTAAGAAAGATGGAGAAAATAAGAGATGCAAGGCATTCTATTTATTAGATATATTTAAATTTAATTCTCCCCATCCACCTCCACCCTCCAAAAAGAAAGACTGAAATTAAGAGAAGGAATATAAGAATACAAACAGATGTCTCTCCTATTTCTGCTACATTTTCTCTGCATTTCACAGGTTTCTCTGGTATTAATATTGCCAATAAAAGGAGTTTGAGAATTTTTTGGGGGGGGCGCGGGAGGGTTGAAGTAGTGTCTCACTCTAGCCCAGCCTAACCCGGAACTCAGTCTGTAGCCCAGGCTGGACTCATACTCATGTTTGGATACCTAGCCTGAGACCCTTGAGATAGAAAACTCCTTCCTGACCAACTTTTTATTGGAACACAACAGTATGTCCAGTAAGACTGTAAACACAATACTTTTTCTCCTGATAACAATGATGATAATAATATTAGTGAAAATAACGTACAATGATTACACTCACCTAGCATTTGCTTTGTGTCCAGGACGGTCATAAGTACTTTGAAAATAGTTTGTTTTTTTATACTCATTAACTACAAGTTCAGTACCATGACCTTTATTCTACAGATGAGGAAAACCAGGGCATAGAGGTTAGCTCACTTCCCCGTCCCCTCTCCAGAAGAACAGTGAATGAATGCTGTTCCCTGTGTGCTTCCAAAGCTCTAACCTCTGCTCTTTAAGTGGTGGGTCTGGCAGCGATCATATTATTACATCAGATCCTGACTGATGAGCAAGTTTCTCCTCCATAAGAAGCAGGACTGGAGAGGATGGAGAAAATGAACCCAGAGCTTTTGCTCTTCCATGACTTTACCAAACATTACAGGGGACAAAGCACTTCTTCAAGGTCTCTAAAAAGAAGCCATGAGGGGGTTACCTCTTGCCCAGTAGGAGACCTGAACTCTTTTAATTACCCTTTCTTAGTATCACAAAACTTTTGTGTGTCAAATAAAGTAAATCTTTTCCTTAATCTTGAACTTAAGGTCTGGACCTTAACATCTCAATCCTGGGCTGTGGGTCAGAGAAGAGGCACCTGGAGAGACTTGAATGAATGACGTAGGAGTGCAAGTAGCTCAGACCTTGAGGTCAGCCAGGTGCTAGCTGAAATAGTGTTTGTGTAATCCAGGGCAAGTGATTGACTTTTCAGTGCTGGGCTTACTCACCTAGACTGTAAAACAAGAACAATCAAGTCCATTCAGCGTTATTGCAAAGACTGTGAGCTGCATCTGCCTAGAACCCAACTTTTGCTATAAAAATGGGGGTCATCATAGTTAAGTAACTTTCCCCATCCTTTTCACCAATGTGTCTGTGGGTCTTGTTCTTTCTTTCTTATTTATTTATTTATTTTAGAAAGAGAGAGAAGGAGGGAGAGAGAATATACCAAGATCTTCTGCCTCTGCAAATGGACTTCAGATGCATGTGCCACCTTGTGCATCTGGTTTTATGTGATTACTGGGGAATCAAACTCAAGCAATTAAGCTTTACGAGTAATGCCTTTAACCACTGAGCAACCAAGTCCATCCCCTCATTCTTTTTTTAATGTTTATTTATTTATGAGGGAGGAAAGAGAGAGTGTGGGTATACCAGGGCCTCTTGCCATTCGTTGCAAACAAATTCCAGATGCATGTGCTCACTTTGTTCATCTGGCTTTATGCAAGCCCTGGGCCAGCAGGCTTTGCAAGCAAGCACCTTTAACCATTGAACCACCTCCCCAGGCCTTTGCTTTTGGTCATCATCAATATTAGCTCTTATTTATACATACGGTTGCTATTGTATTTGGCTTTTTAGACTTGGAAATGCTAAACCTCCAACTTTACAAGCAGTAAAAGCCAAGTCACTTGTTCGATAGCAGCAGCCCAATCTCAGGAGGATGGTGGTTCCTGGGGTATCCTACAGTTTCAAAAGGGTCCAGATACCCTTTATTAGGGGTCTTTAGAGGAATATGAAGACTTCAATTCTCTCTGGAAGGCTTCAGTGGAATCTAATATTTTAACATCCTGGAGGCAAAAGAATCTACTCAGCCACACTCGAATGACTCTGATGCTTGGCTCTGAATCCAGAGCCCTGGTTCCTCTGAGTCTGTTTCCTCAACTGTCAAGTAGAAATGGTAACAGCGCCCATGTCACTGATATTGTGAAGATCACACTTGATCCTGTGTGTGATAAAAGTGCTTTACAAAGAGTTGTATGATTGCTTGAATAGCTCTGTGTTCACGAATTGGCTCCACAAACAGCTTAGCCACCAAACAGGATGGATTAATCAGGCAGCCCAGCTGACACGGATCCCAACAAGGAGATGTTTCATTTTAACCTGGAAGCTTTTCCCAGTTGTGCTAATAATGTGTAGGGAAAAAGTCTGAATTACACATAGTCCATTGTGAAAAGAGGAAGAGAGTGTAAGCCAGGACCAGGGTCACAGCCAAGAGAATTTATCCCTGTAAGCAGGTGACAAGCAGAAAGACAGAAGGGAGACAGGGCTTTGTTCCAAGAGAAAGAGAAGTGTGAGGGGGAAATGAAGGGAGGGAAAGACTTACAGAGGGAGGGAGGGAGGGAAGGAGGAAGGGACATATCTCTTGGTCTCTACGTTCACGTATATATTCTGAGTTATATAGAACTGAGTCAGACCATCAGACCTTCCAAGCCCAACCCTTCTTAAAAGCAAAGACAATCTGGTGCTCACCGATTATATGTTCAACTTTCTAGAAGCATTCACAGAACAGTTTCCTTAATTGCATTTCAAAGTTTCAAAACACCCTTCCTAAGAATGCATTTTTAAGTTAAAAAAAAATCAGGATTGTATGTGTGTTGGGGTGGTGGTGGTGAGTGTTTGTTTTTGGTTTGGCTTTTAAGGAAAGTTTTGTTTTCCAAAACCATAATTGTGGCCTGCCCAAAATGGATTGTCCTTCATACAGTGAAGATTTCAGTTTTCCAGCCACACCCCCTCACCCGTGCCTATTACCCTCAATTGCGCTGATGAGCTGCACATGTTGTAGACGCCTCTCTTGGGCCTCAGACAGAAGCAGCCGCTCATTGCCAGTGTCCTAATAAGGGAATAAAAGACTCCAGCGGGTGAGGTGAGGGGAGTCAGGCAGTAGATGGTATTTTTGCTGATTAAGGAGAATAAGGTGTGGTTTGGCCAGGTACCACTTCGGTATGGTTGGCTCCTAACCTGGCTTTGTTTCTGCAGTTCACATTCTGTAACACAAACTATAAGGTGTACCTTTTCCCAGCTTTCACTGAGCATTGGGAATCTCTTCCTGATAGAGCTTATACATGATGAAAAACAGTGGTGTTGAACTTGATTAAATTTGGTCATGGAGAGTCTAGGGGACCCGTCTGCTTTTCAGTATGTTGAAACAGTACTTAGTAAGTTTGAAGAATTATCTGCAGAAAGTTATGAACACTTACTTTTGATATGACTCTATTTTTTTAAAAAGGAAAATAGACAAGAAGACTTCCTTTAGGATCCTAAGGATAGTGTGTCCATCTGCATCTCCCAGGATCCTTGAGTGCTTGCCTGTGACTCGGAGTTCTGTTTGCTGAATGGCTCTGCACTGCCTTTCATCATAAGTGCATCTGGTCAGACTTCTTCCCCAGTCACTCCTTATGGATCAATGTTTCTCAACCTGACTGAGCCTGGAATCCCCAGGGAGCGTGCCTGGGTTACATCCCAGCAGCTCTGATTCACCCAGTCTAAGGCACAGCCCGGGCACCAAGAGAGCTGCCCTTGGTCATCCTCCTGTGTGCCTGAGACTGGCAACCTTGAAACTTGCCTCTGGGAATGTCTCCTCTGTTGTCCCATCTGCACTCCTAAAGGCCAAGCTCCTTCTGACGTGTTGAAACCTTCAAAGCAAAGAGAGTATATGTATGAAACCAGTTAGACAGGTTTCTTCTCAGGTTCATAGGTTCATTCTAGTTGTTTAAAACCCAACTGTAGAGAATTGTGCTTTCAACCCAAATCAGCTTCTAAACACATGGATATTGTTTAAACATTATTTTCCACCCATATAAGTAGTAAAGTACTCTGCCACACAGTTGAAAATGGTGTGTCCATTCCAAAGCCATAAGTAATAAAGGTATATTTTTAATGTTTTCTCTGTGTACCTGAAAGCTATTCATCCCTTCATATTCAATTTAGTTAACAAATGCCTCTCTATTTGATTTTCCTTTAATATTAAGCCAGGTTCACATCCTGAAATTGTAAAATGGTTGTATCTAGTAATAACAGAATGAAATGGCCAGGGAATTTTAAAAATAATGAGGACTTGCCTTCAAAATCAATAATGTATGAGAATGTAATGTTAGCAGAGGGAGGATTCTTGAATTTTGGAAGAATCGTGGATTCGTGTGGTGTGTAGAATAAACTTTACTCTCCACTTGCTTACTGGCTGTCCCATTATCAGGACAGAAAAGTCATTTAGAAACTCGGGAGATCAGCTGGGCTAGAAATGTGGACTGGAGAATTATCACCAAGTTATAGGCACAGAGACATTATCCGGGGAGAATATGTTGGGCAAGAGAAGGAAAGAGTTGAAAAAGAAATCCAATGAAAGGCACACCAGAAATTACCAAATAAATATGATAAGCCGAAAATTTCCAAAAGGACTGTGTTATGGTTGGAATGTGAAATGGTCCCTTTAGGCTCGTGTGTTTGAACACATGTTCCTCAGCCAGTGGTGGTGTGTGAGGAAGCTTTGCCATCTTTAAGAGGTGGAAACTAGTTGAAGGAAGTGGGTTGCTAGAGCAAAGGTACTGATGATTATAGCCCGTGTCACTTCCTGTTTCTCACTGCTTCCTGGCTGGTGCCATGTAACAAGACCCTGTGGAAGCTCACAGCTGTGTCTTCTCCACCATGATGGACTGTTCCCTCACAAACTGTGAGCCAAAATAGCTCCTTCATGTCGTAAGTTGATTTTGTCATAGCTATAAGAAAAGCAACAAATACGTAAGGTATCACCAAAAAAAAAAAAAAAAACCTCTAATTAGATCAAGTAAGAAAAAGTGGGTGTACAGGATCCATTTCCCTCGATTTTAGGTACCTGTGTTTACCGTTGGTCCAAAAATATTCATTTGAGGGCTGGAGAGATTGCTCAGTGGTTAAGGCACTTGCCTCCAGTGCCTAAGGCCCCGAGTTCAATTCCCCAGATCCACAAGGTGGTGGCCCTGGTGCTCGCTCTCTCTCTCTCTTTGAAAATGAATAAATAAAATATAAAAAATATATATTAAATTGAAAATTATAGACATAGGCAGTTGGTAAGTTTTAAATAGCTTTTCTTATAGTGTATTGTTATAGTTACCCTATTTTGTTATTGGTTATTGTGGTTTATCTCTTCTGTGACTAATTTAAAAATTAAACTTGATTATAGGTATTACAGGAAAGCAAAAGTATTTACAGAGCCCAGTCTCTACACAGTTTCAGCCATCCATGGGTTGTCTTAGAGCCTATCCCCCGCAGATGAGCAGAGATCGCCAACTATAAGAATTTGTTCCAAAGTACGTCCATAGAGAGCACAAGCTCACAGTAAAATCTCATTTCAGAGTAACTGCTACTAATCTCTGGAATGAAAAATGTCACATAGAGTCAGTGTCGTTCTGAGGCATTAATAGCCAACTTGAGCTTTTTTTTTTAATACTTTGATTGACTGGACAAATATTTAAGATGTCTGGAACCAAACAACCTCTTGGCTCCATGTAGACATATCCCAAAATGAATTTGGGTCACTTACAAAGTCGGCGAAACAAATTAGAAACCTTGCCTTGAAATGTAATGTAAACCTGACATGACATCCCATAATACAGTGGAACTTGCCATCTTCGGCTATTCTTAATAATAGCCATTGAATTATAGAACCAGTGTGGCTAGAGTATATGAAAATATTGCTAAAGAACTGGCTAAATCAAATCTACTTCGTTTGCCTACTTGTACTGAATTAATTTTTGCTTCCCACAAACATCTGAAAAAGCCAAAACCAACACTAGATTGGGTCGTGAGGAGAAAGAGTATTGTCGAGAAATGCAGAAAACTTGCAAGGGAAGATGATGGAGAAGGCGTTGTGCGGGAGAAAGGCATGCCCCAGAGCAGCAGGAAAAATAGAGAATTTCTGCTGTGTTCATGAGCCAAGTCCCAGCCATCCCAGGACGGTAAGAGAGATGGGCTGGTGGCACGTACACGTTCCTACGCAAACACACTGAGAGATAAGCTCTTGACGCAGGCCAAAGTCCACAATCTGATTGAGAAAATACCAGTTGACTCATTTTGCCTTTAGCCCCTGATTCTTGTCTAGACTCCAAAGTCGGATATCTTTTCTATCCATCTTCATTTTGTGCTTCTTAACAAAGAAAATGTACCTTTCCAGCTCTGAACTCAAGGGGATTTGAATAATAACCTTTCAGAGAAAGAAGCAGAAGAATGAAAATCATATTGGCAAGAAAGCCTTTAAAGCTTTTGCATTGCAAACTAGACCAATGAGCAGAATGCAGAGAAAGTGTGCACTCGGTGATTCCTTTCGACTTCTTTAAGGCAGGAGTGGAGAGAAATGAGCAGTTTGAGGTTCCTCCTCAAGTGTTCGTTTCTAACGCCCGGTCAAGCTTAGCTTTGAAGTGGCCACTATCGCTCTTAAATTGGTTTAATATGTCCTCTTCTTTCATTTCCTATTCGTGACACTGAAACCTAATAGATCATCATCATGTTTTCCCTTGGTGAAATCCCTCACATGTGGAGATATGTTTAAACCTTCACAAGTGCCATTGTTCAACCAGTATTTTAATTCTATGTGCCTTTTAAGTGTAGTGATTCAGCATTTTTAATGAATTTCTACTTATACAAAGGCACACTAGAGGTGGGGGGTTACAACGTATAAAACATGACTCTGGCTTTCAAGAAACGTAGGGGATGACAGAGGAGAGGAGATGATAATTCACAAAGAAAGCAATATTTATATAACAATACACATCTGGAACAATCACAAAGACTTAACAGGAGACAGATCCTCCTAGTTCATTTCATAATGAAAGGGATGCACTTGACCTCGACTTAGGCGTGGATGAGAGCGTGGGGGAGGGGGCGGAGAGAGGGAGGACGCTGTGAGGAGAAGCAAGACCCCAACCAAAGAGGCAGGAGAATAGAAGAAAATTGAGGTAAGGCAAGGAAATAAAACTCTACTGATACTTGTTATACTTTCTGGCACTAACTCCATCTCTCAGTTCATATTTTCTGGGAGAAGAGCACGTGTTCCATCCCTCAGCCCCCAAGGGAAGGATAGCAGAGCAAGCTGTGACTCATGGCCATTTACTCTTAGTGGGGTTAGTGGATGTCCACACAGGGAGGCTTATCTAGCTTCAACAAAACTAGCCTTGTGAAATAGACTTGGACTTATAAGGACTTCCGCAGAAGCTGCAGACAGACAGAAGGTAATGTGTTCGAAACTCAAGCCCCAGGAAAGGATGAGAACTGGGGATGTGAGCACCTAGGAGCACTTCCTGAGCTTCCCTTCATCTGCACCTCTCAGCAAAGGTGTGAGTCCACCCGAAGCAGAATGTAACTGCTTTGCTAATTAAGCTTTTAAGCCTCTTGATTGAGATACTGCTTACATACCATACAGTTCACCCCTAACGTGTGCAAGCCAGCGGCTCTTAGGGTGATCACAAAGCTCAGCCATCACCACAGTCAATTTTAGAATACTTTTTCTTTATCTTCGAAGAAATTCATGCAATGAAGAAAGCATTTGGTTTGTGATTTTGTTGCTGAAAGATATGTAAACATGTAATCTGCCCAGACTGCCCACATCCTCACATTTTACCTTGGGGAAAAAAAAAATCTAATTTAAAACCTCTGGAGGAAAGCATTTCAGTAGATGTTGAAGTAATTCATTTTAACTGTTAAACACATTTGCATTATTTTAAAGAGCAATTGATGGACAATCAGATCCCAGGCTATAAAACTCAGGGCAGACGTAAATTTTCTAGGCATATTACACATGGGTGGTGAGGCAATTTAATATATTAGTGTCAGGCTTCAACAGGCCAGACCAACAATGTGTTTCTTCTACTTATACACACATACTTTTGGGAGTGTTTTTTTTTATTTAGCTACAGCTGTCATTTAAAATTGAACCCATAGTAAAGTGAATTTAGAGCCAGACCTTCAAATAATTGATTACAATGTATTAAAACTAGCGTTTTTCCAAAATTAATAAAAATTTCATGGATGTTGATAAATTGATCATAACTTTCAATATAGGTTTGTTTTGATGTGGGTCCATATAAGTGTCTCTGTGTTTTGTACTATTATAAACACTTACATAGCATTCTATGTGTTTGATATATAAATAAGTGAAATACAAATATATACACACATATTTTTAGAGAGAGAGGCTAGTGGAACGTGTTTAATTTTTGATGGGAATATACTATGAAAATTTGTTTTAAAACTGTTGATGTAGATCAAAGATCAGCAAATAACTAAGTTGGATCAACATTTTTTTTTGGTACAGGGCCATCTACTGTGTATTTTCAAATTAGTGTCCCATGCAGTTTCTGTCAATTTACTTTGCTCTGAAATTGAAGTGCAAGAAACAACCATAGAGGCCTTGCAAGCTGGCTCAGTGGGTAAAGGACTTGCTGAGAAAGCATGAGGACCTGAGTTTTGGATCTCCATTTTCTATATAAAGTGCCATGCTTGGTGATGTGCGCCTGTCATCCCAGAACTAGGGAGGCTGAGAGCAAATTCTTGGGGCTCACTGACTAGCTAGTCTAAGTGAAACCTTGAACTCTAGGTTCAGCCAGATACCCTGCCTCGGGGAATAAGTAGGCGAATTTTAGAAGAAGATACCCAATGTCAACCTCTAGCTTCCGCACACATGCATTTACTCACCTGAAAACACAGGTGTAATACATATAAACATGCATACACACATCACACACACATACACCTGAACAAAAACAAAAAAACACATAGACAATATGAGAATTTTGTTACTTGAAATCCCATAAAACTAGTATATAAAAATGACGTATGGGCTGGATTTGGCCTGCAGGCCATAGTTTGCCAGTTGCTGGTTTTCTTGACTGAGGCCCTTTGTTTGATTGTGGAACAGCTGAGGAGTTCCCCAGCTAGAAAGACAGCAGGTATGGAAGTGTAGAGACCTGGGTCAGTGCTAACATTGTAGTTCCTTGTAAGAGTCTCTTCGCCATTCAGATCCCAGGCTGGAAAATTTATGAACACATAAAATGTGGGGCTTGAATTGAAAATAACCTCCCAAATTCCATCAAGTTGTATTCATCTATGTTCCCCAGTTTTGCCACCTTAACACAGCAGTGACTTTCAGTTGGTGTCTGACTGAAAAGCAGAATTAATGGAATTCTGCTTTAACTCCATGTAGGCAAAATGAATGCAAGGCAGTGGAGGAGGTGGTAAGAAAAAGGAAAAAAAGAACAGAAATTTGATCTTGAAAAATTGAAGTTATAGCTTATGTCCTTGAGAAGTCCTCCACACACTACTGTTGTGAACGACCCGAGGATTTGCAGAACTGAAGACCCTCTTGCTGCTAAGATTTATAGAGCCCTTGAACTTGGGTAGCTGGCCCTGACTTCCTTTAATCCTTAGGAGAGGCTGCAGAGTGAGATGAAACACCTGGAGTGGAGAAGGAACTAGAAAATCCAGCCCTGTGTAGGCTGTTCTGCATGAAAAGTGAGGCTCCTGTTCCAAGAGCCCAGGGTCTTTGGAAGGAGCTACTCTGCTCTCTCAGCCAGAGTTTCACTAATGTCCTTCGGGCCTCCAGAGCCACACTGGAATATTTGATTTTCCTGATCCTCAGCCTTCCTCTTGAGCTCTGAATGAAGAAAGAGCCTCTTCCCTCCTGTAGCTCCCCGATCCCAGGTCCAGCTCAAATACCACTTGTTCTCTGATCCTTTAGCTAAAACTGTCTTCTCCTTTCTTGAAGCCTTAAATCACTTTAAAGTCTCCTGCCATATGACCACACTTGAACTTGGCTTCCCCACCAGATTGTACCCTCCTTCTTCCCCTCCTCTCTCTGTGGCTTGAACGGGGTGAACGCTCCATGGATATCTGGAATCCAATGGATGCACTCAAAGCCACCTGATGTCAGCGCACAAGCATTCCACTCCTACAAGTCAAGACCTTGGGTTGGCATCTGCCATAACTCCCACCTTCTCCATGTCACCCACGGGCTGCCTGGGGCTCCCAACTCGGTTATCCCAGCTGAACTGGTCTGTTGTTCATCAAAGTGAGGTTCCACATGGTCAAGGGTTTGGTTAGAGAGAAGAAGGTCCTCGAGGTTAGAAATCCATAAGCAGATGCTCGTGCTGCAAACTGTCATTTGTAATTACACAATACCGACATTACATTTTTATAGGAAGTCTATTATCTCCGATGCTGTAGGACTTCCTCCTCTATCAGATAACAATTTTAAGGAGTTTGTGATTTTTAAGGAATTAGTCAGAGGCCAGTGTAAGCTTTATTGGTTAGTCATCTATCAGGATATCTCAAGTCATTTGAAGTGCCCACGCCTCCCTGTCACCAGAGGCCTGGTTCTCTGAGTCCTCCCAGCACACAGCCATGTGGGTGCTTAGTTACTGAATGTTACCCCATCTGTTGAAATGATCACAATTTTATAACAGTCTTGTGTTTACTCAAAGGAAGTCTTTAAGCATGGAAACAATTTTTTTCCAGCTTGATTTGGTTTGGTTAGGCTGGCTTTTTACCAAATCACAGGGAGTGGCCGCTTGTCCCCTCCATCCTGAGCAGGCCCTGACTTAGGTAAGGTTGCCCCTGGCACACGGTGCCCCACCAGCTACAGAGCAGGCTCCCAGCTTCCCTTCCCAACAGCAGGGAGGCTGGTCCGTGAGCAGTGTTGGCTGCCAAGTCCCCTGCAAGGATCAGTGATCTTTCCGATGGGCCAAGAATCCAGGCTGTGGCCCTTCAGTTTCCATTTCCTGTCTCCGCTCAAAGTTTATTCTCTATTTGTCAACAAACCTCTGCAAGTCGAGCACGTGGAGGTAGATACACGCCATGCTAGATGAATTCATGCCATAGCTCTGGAGTCAGGGAAGTAGCGATCACCCCAATATTCTGTCAGGTTAGAATGACAGCCACATTTTTTCTAGTGGCACTCAAAACAGGGTCCCAGGTCTGACCTAACAGTCTGTTCAATCTTTCTGTTCCCTCAGAAGGACACAAGGGAAGGGGGAAAGCGACAGGGGGAGCCGTGCCACTCTAACAGAGAAGAGAATCTGGAAGGAGAAAATCAACAGTAAATCTTTTTTCAATTAAGAAAAAATGAGAGTGGAAGCAGAAAGGCTCCGGAGGGTACTTTTCGGGGAGGGAAAGATCATAAAAGGCCTGTTATGAAAATCCATTACCCATAAATTTCCCCACATTAAGCACTGCCTGTCTGGCTGGGAGGAAGCTGAGAAGCCACTTAGCTGACACAGGATATGTGACTCGACCTAGCGGTGTCCGCATGCTGTGTACATGTCTGCAATACCACTTTCCCTTGCAGGGATCCCCTTTAATTAGTCTCAGGCGTATAATCTCCATTTAAGGACATACTGTTTTCATTTTTTTTCCAGTTCCTTCATTTCTTTTGTCAGCTATTTACCAGCATGACAGGGGTACCATAATTTGAATCTCTACCACATGAAATCATGGAGTTTTAGTACCACGTCTACAAGTACTTCAAGTTTGGGATTGAGTCTAGAGTTTTTAGGTCACTCTAAGATCCTTCTAAGATGAGTTTATGTCGTTTACATTTAGAGACAGAAATGCAAGATTCCAGGAGCTTGTCATTGAGTTTGAAATACTCAAATACTTTTTGAAATACCTGTGATCAGATGCAATTGCATCCAAGCCAGCCCATGGGATTGTGGGAATATCCCTACATCCTGTTCTGGAGCAAGTGTTAGTTGGACATCTGCATCCTGACCTTCATGCAAGAGAAAGTTAGCAAAATAGTGGGCTGAGGAGATGGCGCAGTGGTTAAGGTTGCATGGCCCACAAGACTGCCGATCTGAGTTCAGTTCTCCAGCCCCCACCTACAGCCTGACACAAAGCAGCACCTGTGTCCGTTATCCCTGGGTGCCTATGTCAGTGGGAGGTGGAGTCAGGAAGATCCCAAAGCTTGAAGGAGAGCTAGTCTGGCCTTCCCAGAAGCAAACAATGATTCTGTCTCTAACAAGGTGGAAGGAGAGAATGAACATCCCAAGGTTGTTGTCTGACCTCCACACACAAACATACACATCCATGTATCATACATTTATACACTTACATATGGCATGTATAGATATAAGAAAGGGGCATTTTCACTGTCGGTTACTCTACAGAATATCACAAACACACACACACACACACACACACACACACACACACACACACACACACACATAGCAGCAGTAGTAAGAAGAAGAATAATGAAGATAATAATAATCTATTTCCAGTCATAGGCACCTGAGGTCTGAGTTGTTTTCTCATCTTTTGCTTTAAAAATTGACTAAACCCATATGCTATAAACATTAGAACAAGATGTCTTTTAATAGGTATGATAGCCAGAGAACGTCCCCAACCCAGTTTTGCTTTTTACAAATTATTTTATTTATTTAAGAGGGAGAGAGAGAATGGGCGCACCAGGGCCTCTAGCCAATACAATCAAACTCCAGATACACACACCGCCTTGTGCATCTGTCTTTACGTGGGTACTGGGGAACCAAACCCAGGCCCTTAGGCTTTGCAGGCAAGCACGTTAACTGCTGAGCCATCTTTCCAACCCCGATTTTACTTTGAGTGACAACATTTTTAAGAAGTCCAAAATCATTCAGATTAATATCTTCATATTTCGCATGCTCCTATTTATATGAAATTCTTACTATTCATGGCTTTATAGGGAATTCTAGGTTGGGGAGGCAGGAAAGATAATGTTTATGGAGACTGTAGTTGAGCTATCTGCATTAGACACAGTTATTCCAATTGACGGTTAAATAACAAGTGGCAACAGGTTTGGATAATTTTATTCCAATTAACTTCCTGACTACTAAATCATCTCTCTTTCTCCTTTTAATGCATTTCAGCCAACTGAGCAGTCATACCTATCTCTCCACCATCCACTGTTTCTTTCCATACCTCCCCTTTATAAACATTCATAAATTAAAAAGCGAATGTTTATGTCTGAGCAAGCTTATTGTTTTAATAGGGTGGGTTCTATGAGATGGTGCAAATTCAATCCTGTTTGTGAGAAATTGAATAGATTTCGGTTTATCTCAGGAAATTGTTATGGAATTACCCTGCCAAAAAAAATCTGTATTTAATGATATGCATTCTTTCTTTTAAAAAGAAATGTGAGAAAAATAACAACTCAGTAAGAAAGTAAACCCAGATTCTGTTCATGTTATTTTCTACTGAATAGCACGAGCCATTTATGGACTTATTAAAAAGAATATGACACTAATTAAGTAAGATGTCAGACATTTATCCCATCCAAACTGCAAGCTCAAGAAACGTGAAGAAGGCATGCCTCTGTATCATCTGTAAACTACAGCAATTCTTCTAAACAGAGATAACCTCAAAGACAAAATGGTGGGTGAAATGCACCATGACTCAGGAAACTGAGCAGAAGAGGGGGCGGAAGGAATGTAAGAGTCATGGTGGGGGAGAATATCCAGAGACTTTACCCCCCTCAGCAACAACACATAAAAGGGGGCAGACCTGGCTGACTCCTGTGCTACCCATAACCCCCCAACCCACAGGTTGGTCCAGCATCCCCACTGAGGAGGTTACCCAGTGTGTTGGGGACAGGAAGGAAGGAAATGGGATACCAACCCAATATTTGTCCGTACAATGTATCTAATTTTGAATAATATATATATAGTGGGTGAAAGAAATAATGCATGAGATACATTTTATGTGAAGTGTTTTAAAAGACAAAACTTTAAATGTGTATTATTTGAGAATGCACACCTTGGGAATAAAACTGCAAAGCAACACAAGAGAGTAATACAGATATCTATCCTGAAATTCAGCCAGGGGCTATTTGGGAGCATTTTAAAAGGTAGGGATAGGACTGAACAGTAGCACATAAGTCCCTAAAGTGCTGGTGCTGCTGAAGTTGGTAGGAGGTGTGTGAGTGTTGGCTTTATCATTATTCTTTAAAATGACCATGCACTCTACTCTTCCTTGTTCAATATAACTCATGATAAAAGTCTATTCTGAATTTTAAAACAATGAACTCAAACAATCAGTTTCTGCCATTTAAATGTTCTGTGGCTATGTGCATTGAATATCTAAGGAATGAAACTTTCCTTGGAGTCCTTAAAAGGACTAACAAATCTTTCAGAAATGAATCTTTCTTTCACATTGAGGGTCTGCTCGTCCTGGAACCATTCTTGAATGTTTACAAATCTCCAAACCGAATGAGAGCTCCCTGGACTCCTCGGCTCTCTCCTGACCATATATGATCCATCAGACTCAGTTGGACGGGATGCTGCAGGGGTGGTTAGTGATGCTGAGGACAAGCCTGCTATGATCTCTGTATTTACACAAGGAGGGCTTTTCTTCCCTGCCTGATGCTCTGCAATACTCAGCCCCAATTTGCTCTATGGTTATAGAAACTTGAGCGACTATGGGATGCCATCATTGTTTAAAGCAAGCGGTGGACTGATGGTTGACAACTCAGGAGGACATAAATAAGAACATGAAAGTTTGCAAGGACACAATGTTTGATTACTGAGAACCAAAATATATGGTGGATATACAAACTTTTGTAACTGAAATGCTTTTACGTATAGGGAGATGGAGTGAGAGAAGGGAGGATAAATGAAGTGAGACATACTTCTCTTCCTGGGTAATTTTGCTAGAAGTGACATATTTCCTTATATGTGTTCATGCCTGTAAAAGGCACAATAGTGATGTGTCCGTGAACCCTATGAGGAACACAGTAGATTTTATCTTTCAAACCTCACCCTCTCAAGAAAAACTGCTAAAATCAAGGCTTTCTTTCACACTCTCCTATATCTATTATGAACAAATCAGCTGACTTGTCTATTAATCAACTTCTAGGCCTATGCTGACTGAAAATGTTCTTATTTTTCTGTGTTTCTCCCTCGCCATTGTGATTTTGAATTCCCTTCCTTTTAAGGACTCCAAGGGGAAAAAAATTCAGAATTGGACTTTATATGCATTAAATGAAACCATGATATTTTGCAGACACCACATGTAAACAAAATTATATTTAAGAGCCTGGAATGTTTCAATAAGCTTCTTTTAACTTTCAAACACTCAGTAAGTCTGCTGGGCAACTATGACTCATTTCAGTAGCTCGGGATTTTCCCTCTTGATCACAGCATGGCCTGAGATTTTTTCTCTAAGAGCGCTTGAGCACTTTATAGTACTGATTAGATATGTTTGGAGATTCTGCTTGCATTTCATATCATGAAAGAAAATCCCTGGAGGTTTTGCTACGTGAAAAAGAATAATGAAAGTATGTGTGAGTCATGTTGCCTTCAGCATGATGAGCATATTTTAAACCCACATGACATTTTTAACTTAGAGGCCATCTTAAGACCCTAGTTAAGATGATGACATTGGCTGAACCAATAATAATAGTAACAGTTGACTAAGAATTTTTTCTTTTTTGGACTCTGTGAGCCCCTGGCTTTGTTCCTCTTGCATGTGGCCTGATGGGTAATGTAGAGTTGCAGAAAGGGGGGAACAGGAGAGTGTTACTATAAATTCACAAATGGTGGACTGCATTAAGATTCATTATTACAGAGGAAGTCATTCTGTGGTGTGTTAGGTGCAATATCATTTTTTAAAATATAGCAACATAGCATCAACAAGGAAAGCAAAGGCTGAGAAACTTTCATCTGGTATTCATAATTGGGCCTCATAATTGTACCTTGACTTCTTATTTTCTGAGACTTTTCTTAGTGAGCCCGTGTGTATGTCTGCATCTGTATGTACTTGTTAAGCATAGAAAATATTGAAATACATTAAAGGGTTTGAAGATGACAGTTCTTCACTTATAATTTCTTTCAATCTATCAGAAGTTCTCCAGGGCTGAAGGTTTAGAAAGAGATTCTCAAATTCATAATGATAACAAGTATTTCCTATAGTATGAAAATTGTTTCAGATAAGGAACATTGTTTATCAAATATTTAGAGATATCCCAGGCTAGAATGAGACCTTGAAAAGCCAAAAAAGAATATTTATAGAGAAAATGGATTATAAGACATGGATTCTTGATGGTTGATGTAGGGGTGGTTGTTTTGTTCTTGCAGGACAGGGTGGCCTCAAATTCATGGTGATCCTCCTGCCTCTGCCTCCAAGTGCTGGGATTAAAGGCGTGCACCACCACACCCAGACCTCTTCTATTTGGATGGATTTTCCCTCACACTTCTTCAATATCCATGTCAAAATGTTCATCAGCTCTGTTTCGTGGACATCTTGTGAAGGTCACCATGAGGTCACTATCTCATAGTGGACAGCCACTATGGGGTCATAACGGAACAGTTCCAGTTAAATTTAGTATTTAAAGCCCTTCTCCCCATCCTCTGGCTCTTACATTCTCTCTGCCCCTGTCCCCTGCAATGTTCTACAAGCCTTGAAGGGCCTAGAAAAGTCTCATTTAGCTCTGAGCACTCACCCTTCACTTGGACGAGTTTTGAGTTATTTACTTTTTCATACCACTGACACACCTAAATCACGTGTAATTATAAAGGACTTTGGGATTCGCACTTATTTACAGGTGTACATGTACATGTATGAGCATACACACAACAGACTTTCTTCCAAATATCCAGTGAGTCATTTTGTGACTTTCCTAGAGAAAGGTCGATCCCTTCCTTAAGTGTTTGTGACAGGAGATGAGATTACCAAGAGACAAAGCAGGGATCTCCATTGTAAACCTAGGAGTCACATGGTTGGCTTATGCATTCTGATCAGTCCGACATTTTATTTAATAGAGAGTTGCTTAGTAAATTACCTGTGAATTGTCAGGTTTTTTAAAATATTTTATTTATTCATTTTCAAGCAGAGATACAGAGAGAGAGAGAGAGAGAGAGAGAGAGAGAGAGAGAGAGAGAGAGAGAGAGAGAGAGAAAGGAGGCAAGTGCCTTAACCGCTGAGTCATCTCTCCAGCCCGAATTGTCAGGTTTTTGAAAAAGTAGATCCCACTAAAATGTGTTGGATTAAAACTATTAAACATAGTTCAGGCTTTCTCAGCTGGTTCAGAAAAACCTGGAGTTCTTGTGAATCTTCTAGAAATGTGTGTGGTCAGTTTGCCAGGGAATGCAGCAGGATGGCAGGAACACGTGGATCGTTCTGCCTTAGGTAGGGTCTTCCCTAGTCAGCAGCCTGTCAAGGAGAGTCAAGCATGATGTATGGACTGGCAGAAGTGCTGGCGCTGTGTGCAACTAGAACATACCACAGCTCAGCTGCTGTCACCATGGGCACGCTAAGGATCCTGGGTCCTGGTCTGTCTTTGTTGAACAAACTCTGTGAGTACTCTCATACACTGCTGGTGTGACATTATGTGTCCGCAGGGTGGTTATCCACGCACAACCAAAAACCTCCAGAGTCTGCATACTGCTATTAATCTGAGAAGTTCTCATAAATAAATAATTGCACAAAAAGTTCCTGTAATGATGTCCTTTATAGCATTTCTCATAAGAACATAAAGTAGGAAAAGAATCTTCAATGTCTAGCAGTAGAAAACTAGATTAGAACATATCTATATAATTACCATAAAAAGCAGGCATGCTTATATAAAATAGTTTCTGTGGACAATTTATTTGGTTAAGGTGCTAAAATGTAGTCATAAGAATGGTAATTTAAAAATTTAAATTTGTGAAGTGATATTTATTACATGATGCCATTTTATTAAAAGGTATCTCAGGGGCTGGAGAGATTGCCCAGTGGTTAAGGCACTTGCCTGCAAAGCCTAATGGCCTGGGTTTGATTCCCAGTACCAATGTAAAGCCAGAGGCACAAAGTGGTGGATGGATCTGGAGTTCATTTGCAGTAGCTAGAGGCCCTGGCACACCTATTCTCTCTGTGTGTCTCTTTTCTCTCTACTTCTCTGCTTGTAAATAATAAATAAATATTTTAAAAATGCATCTAAGCCAGGTGTGGTGGCACATGCCTTTATTCCCAGCACTCAGAAGGCAGAGGTAGGAGGATCACCATGAGTTCAAGGCCATCCTGAGACTACATAGTGAATTCCAGGTCAGACTGGGCTAGAGCGAGACCCTAACCCCCTCCCAAAAAAAATGCTTTTAATATAATTACCTGTAAACAGGAGCAAATGTCTATAGAGTATATCTCATTTTCATCATGTTCATGTCTGAGATATATGACTTTAAGAAGTTGATTTTTGCTTTTATACATTTTATATTGTGAAACTTTTAAAACTAATAACAGCATTCTAGTTTTTAGTATCAAAGCAATAAACAATTAAGTTTTTTTTTCAATTTGAGAGAAAAAATAAGTCTGAGGTGTAGGCATGAGGGATAGGTTATTTTGGGAAATGCCTATGCTCAGAGAAATTATAATTTGCCTTGAACTCTGAAGGCCAATGTAGGGAGTTTCCCAGCCCAAGAGTCATTTGGCACAGAGACGATTTCACTTAAAGTCCACTGATATGTTCTTTTATTGGTGTGTGTGTGCAGGCATGTGCAAGCCATCCATGGTGCATGTAGAGAGGTCAGAAGACAGCCTGAGGTGTAGGTCCTCTCCTTTCACCTCATTTGAGGCAGGCTCTCTTGTTCACATTGAATTTGCCAGGCTAGTGGCTCACAAGCTTTTGGGGGGTTTCCCTTGTCTCCACTTCCCATCCCACCATGAACTTGCTATATAGCATCTGGCTTTCTGTGGGTTCTGGGGAATCTGAACTTAGGTACATGTGTTTGCACAGCAAGTGCTTTATCCATGATCCACCTCCCCAGCCCAGCTGTTAGGATCCCAAGCCAACAACTGGGAATGTTATGATGGAAAACGCCATGAAACCACGATGGTTCTTCTGTTTTGTTGTCTTAACTTTGTAAACAACCTTAATTCATTCCTTCATTAGTATGCTTTCAAAGCAACCTCTGGTGACTTGATCCTAGAAGGGAAATAACAGGGCTACAAATTTAAGTTACATCGAGAGAAAAGAGAGGAGACAATAGAAACGATCTGATGCTCACTGTGACCTGGCCACGGTGGCAAATCTAGTTCATGTCCCACCTGAAAGCCACCAGCACCCATGAAACTCATAGGTTAGATGAAAAGAAGGAGATGATACTGTATCAATTTTGTTTTCAAATCTACTGGGAAATGAGGGCTTATGTTAGATTCCATAAGGAAAGGGAGGAGTCTTGCTTTCAGCATGGCCTGTCCCATATGGGACTTTTTATGTCTCTTGCTTATCTAAGTAACAGACACGGCATGACTTCATCGCTGATCCGGAGATTGAAAAGACCAAAATGAAACTTTCTGTTTGATTAGCTTGAGAAGCAGTTCTTACAGACTCGTTCTCTCTGCTGTGGCTCGAGCTGTCTGCTGAGAAATAAGCCAGAGGCTTACTAGACCAAGAATCTGCAGGTCGAAGCCAAACCACTGCGGAGGGCCTCCGACTGCAAATTACAATGAATCCGAAAGAAACATTTGCATCGTGTCATGTTATCACCTCAAACTCCACAAGTCTAAAACTGAACTCATCTTTCCTTAGCTCAACTCTTCTACCAACAGGATACTGCGCTTTACATTGCGTGGTCAGAACATACCTGTCACTTCATTTGGTTGACTCGTACTGATGGACAAAAGAAATTTAACTCAGGTGAATCAGAGGGCCACAAGTCCTTAAGAGATCAGTTCTGGAAACCAAATTTTCTGAGTCCTAATCTTATTTTCCATGAACTCTACCAGGTTGCCCTTCTCTTCATATTTGTGGAAAATTACCAGTCAGTTTTATAGAATTACTAAGTGACACTTTATTTATATTGGCATTTGAATATTGCACACTAGTAGATTTTAGTCAGGGTGAAGTCAGACTTTCTGAAGTAGGAAAAAAAAAAAGAAAAGAAACAAACCAACCTTTAAAACATTCATAGCACCCTTATTATTTGAGTGCAAAAAATGACACTGAGAAAGGTAATAGATCCATGCAGAAAAGTGGCCAGTTTGTAAATCTGACTTGAGCAAACCATATCTGTCACGTGACTTTGATATATACTGATATTCATATATGCTATATGGTTCTAATATTTTATTTTCTTTAATTTGTAAATTAATTTGGCTTTGTGGTTATATAAGAATTATAAGTAAATTCTAGAGTTTTTATAATAAGAAAAACAGCTTAAATGAAAACAGCTCACTGAATCCTCTTCCTAGCTCATGACCCCACCAAGCCAGCACTACCCAGGCCTTCCTGGCATTCTGTATATCAATGACTAAACTTCAAAACTAGTCAAGTTTACTACTCAGGCCATTTCATACTGACTTTGGGTATCTGTATTTCTACCACTCGGTTCTTTATTTGGGAATCAATAGTATAGGAAGCATATCCAGCCATGTGATGCTGATTACATAATTTCTCTAAGTAGGTTTTTTACTTCAGCTGAAGCTACAACAGCTGTATTTCATATACACATGGGACGTCTGTGTCTCTTCAACCTGCCTCCACCCTTGGGCTCTTATCTAAATAAGCACACCCAGGCTACCGGGCTCCACCCAGGATGCAGTGGTAGGACATTAACATGTATGTCAGAGCCCAAGATGGGTCCTTCGAGGTAGCTGCCAACCCTTCAAAATACCCTTACTTTAAAGCTGCCTACCAGTTGTAATTGACACCAGCCAGTAAAGATACCTGGTGTTCTCAGTTTGAATGAGAAATTTTGGCTTATTAACCTCATAGTCTGGTTCTGGTAGTGTTACTGGATATTTTTTTCTGATCTTTGTGACAGTGCCGACTCAAATTCACTATAATATACTGAATCCCTCTGCATGTTTGTGCATATGCGTACAAAAGTGTGCACACAAGTGTTCCTGTGTGTGAGTGAGGGCATGTGCGTGGAGGTCAGGGGATGACTTCAAGGTCGGTCCTCAGCTTCCACTTTGTTTGAGGCAGGCTCTCTTATTTTTTTCTTCTTCTTTCAAATTTTAGGGGTTTGTTTTTATTTTAGATGGTTCTAAAATCAAAACTGTCGACAAAGGTATTCACAAGTATTATTTTCATCTCCATCTCCTTTCTTCTTCCTCCACTGTTAACACTTCTGTATGTTTGGGGTTTGCCATTGTAGGTTTGTTGTTGTTGCTTTTGAGACAGTCCATAGCCAGCGATGGCCTCCTGCCTCTGCCTCTCAAGGGCTGGGATGAAAGGTGTGAACCAATAGGCCCAACTCCCCAGTGTCTTGTTCAGATACATACAGATGTGTTTACCCAGAAGCACTTTAGCCTTTTTGTAATTTGCTTTTCCACATTGACTCCATCATTCTACATCACTATACAGAAATCTTTTACTTCTCTGAAGATTCCCTCATGTAGATATCCTCTCTTCAACGACTCTTATCTGTATTGGAATGTTCCCAACCCTCTCTATCATTCCTACTTTTTACCAGATAAATGTATATTATGACACGCAAATATCAAATACCCTTTCTTTAAGAGTTTAACCTTAACATTTAAAATATGACTATTTTCATTAACATTAAAATTCATCTTCAGGCCAGGGGCTCAGCTCTGTATAAGCATGCACAAGAATGGGGACCTGAAATCAATCAACACCCATGGGAAAAAGCGGGGTGACCATACACTCTTATAAACCCAGCTCTGAGGTAGATGGACCCAAGATTACTGGGGCTTACTGGTCAACCAGTCTAGCAGAAAAATGGTAAGCTCCAGGTTCATTGAATCTCCTTCAAGGAATTAAGGTGGAAAATCAAAAGCAAGTACCAGTGTCCTCCTCTGTCCTGTGCACAGGTGTGTGTGGGCACCATCTGCACCTGTAACATGCATACACCACACACACTCCACTCACACCAGGAAAACACGCTGCACACGGGGATGTTTAGTTCATGTGTCTTGATCACTTGTGTTGAATAATTTACATATCTGATTCTAACCCTTACATCTGTTCATCAGCATAGCGAGGAAATCTGAATATATTAACCCACAGTCTCCGAAGACAGCTCCATTTGGTGTGGTTTATTTGATCACTGTAAATTATCCCCTGACTTCCTGAACCACTGCTTTTACAAATGCTCAGGGAGTTGGAAAACAAGTCAAAGAAGCCTCCAAATTGATAAGAAAGAGACCCATCCATTTGGAGCTCTGGTTCATGAGGCTGCTTCTGGCGGGAAGTTGATGAAAGCAGTGTGCTCAGGAGCCTGTGTTGGTCACCTTGCAGAATCGCCTATCAGAGGACCGATGATGATGAAGAAGAGGCGGCCCGGGAACGGCGCCGCAGAGCCCGCCAGGAAAGGCTGCGGCAGAAGCAAGAAGAAGAATCCTTGGGACAGGTGACAGACCAGGTGGACGTCCACACCCAGAACAGGTACTGCTCTCTTCACAATGGAGCCTCTTCAGGTTGAATGGAATGCGTCAAGCAAAACATTCCCTTCTTAAACCAACTCAGTCATTTTTGTTTGCCATTTGGTTTAACTGGGTTTTGTTGGTGGTGGTGGTGGTTTTTTGGCTTTTACACTTTATTATGATTAGGTATTTCATGGAATTAATTCAAGTTAAAAATTATTTTCTGGGCTGAACAGATGGCTCAGCTATTAAAGGAACTTGCTTGCAAAGCCTGACAGTCCAAGTTCAATTCCCACGTAAGGCCAGATGCACAAAGTGGTATATGTGTCTGGAATTCATTTGCAGTGGCAGGAGGCCCTGGTACACCCATATTTATTCCCTATCTCTATCTTTCTCTGTCTAACAAATAAATAAAATTATTTTTAAAATAATTGTTTTGCTAAGTATAGCGTATGTCTATAATACCTAGAGGACAGGAGGATCAGGAGTTCAAGGTCAACCTCAGCTTCATAGTTGGAGAACAGCCTGGGCAACATAAGACCTTCATGTCTCAGAAAAAGGGGGAAAAAAACCCTGAGATTTCTTAGTGAATAAAGTGCTTGCTGTGAAAGCAGGAGAACCAGAGTTCAGATCCATGGCACCCATAGAAATGCCAGGCAGGCATGGGGGCCACCTGGAATCCCAGGAAACAGGTAACTGGAAACAAGGAATCTTGGGAAATATGGCTAAGCAGACTAGGTCAATTAGTGAGCTCTGGGCTCAAGTGGAAGACCCTGCATCAGTAGAAGTAAAGAGGAGAGAAATCCAGGAACATATCTAACCTCCACCTCTGGTATATAGCCTGGGCTATATCATGAGTCCCAAGGCAGACTATGCTATACACCCCCCCACACACACACACACTGTTGTTTAAGGATAGCATACTCAAGACTGAGACCATGTGATTTATTTCTGATCTATTAGCAAAGAGAAAAAAACCTTCTTGGAGCTAAACATCTCTGACTAACCTAATGTCTTCTAATGATTATTGCCATGATTAATTTAAAAAAAAAAAAGCAAAGAAAGGTTCAATGGAATCTCTTGGTTTCTTAACAGTATATTTATCTGGCTAGCACTTTGGAATTTTGAGTACTTTTTAAAAAAATATTAGAATTCAGTTGAGCCAAATGCCTTATGCATAGACTTTTCCCCCTGAACTCCAAATTCTTTGTATTTTCATGGACATGTAATTCTTATGTGGCTAATTCATGGAGACAGCATCCTACAGCAACAATTAAGGCCCCCCCCCAAAAAAAATTTTAAATCTAAGTTTAACTCTGCCATATTTTGTTGTTAAATGTGAAATGTGTTTTTCCAAAACTAAGTGAACTTGAACATCAGAAGGGCCAAGTTTGGTATGAACCATGAAATTTGATGGAGTTTCTAAACATTGCAAGACATATGTTTCCAACTCTGGTCACAGTTCTGGTATCACATGACTAGTAATTCCCGCCAGTGTAGACCAACACCCTTGGCATGGGCAGTGCCCAGTATCCTGTGAGTGAGATGATGGGCATGCTACACTTTGGTTTTCAGATTTTTTTTTCTTTTCTATTTTTATAAACGTTAACTTTAGCCATCATTTATCCACCGTAGAATAGGACAAGAAGTCCTTTATTCGTGGAAATCTGGAGAAGAAAGTAGATGTATGGATGAGTGTTATGTTAATTTTGCTGCTATGACAATGAAGCCCCAAATTTTAGTATCTTAATACAGTAGAATGGGCAAGTGTGGGGATTTCTGTTGTCTTGTGACTCTGCCAAGCCCTAGAAATCCACAATCCTCTGATGTCCAGCAGACATCAGCTCATGCATTCATTGCTTTGGTCTGCACATATCACTTCCACTCACATTGCTTTGGCAATTTTGGGTACATGGCCATGTCTGGGTGCAATAAAAACAAAAGTAGGGCTGGAGAAATGGCTTAGTGGTTAAGGCACTTGCCTGCTAAGCCTGAGGACCAGAGTTCAATTCCCCAGTACCCACGTGAAGCCAGATAGATGCACAAGGTGGTGCATGTGTCTGGAGTTCATTTGCAGTGGCTGGAGGCCCTGGCGTCTTGAGTGACAATCACTCCCTTGTGAATTGTGAAGGATACTTAGATATCTCTAGTATGGGAGTCACTAGCATTGAATGGAGAATCTCTACACTGTAGGCCTTTCCCCTCAAGGTGTCTCAGGTCTCACCAATCCAGATGTCTTGGTGGCAGGCATGTGAGGCACGAAAGGAACCAGTGCTTTGATTGGGTCCTTGGCATCATTTGAATTTACAATGAAACAGAATCAGAAACCAAGATTTGAGCACAAGCAGTTTATTCGTAAGGTGAGCCCAGGAAGGAATTGAGACAGGGAAGGAAAGGCGATCAAATAAAGCTTGCTTTCCCACACAAGCGGCCACTGGTGACACCTGCAACGTCCCTCTGCTGGAGACTCTAAGTACCAGTGGAGACCATGACCTCAGGGCTGTCCTTCAAAGGGGACAAAGCTGATGCTCAGTGGCTCTCGTCGGAGGTCATGCATGCTCAAAGCATTTACAGCACATTGAAAGGACATCGGTGACCAGAGAAAGCACGCACTAAAGGGTTAACATCGGGGACACGTGGGCTGGGTGCTGCTGCACCTGTTCTGTTTGTGGGTGGCTATGTTAATGCATCTGACGTCTCTGGTGTCATTCCTTCTCTGTACAGTGTCCCTTACGAGGAGGCCAAGCCCACCGCCACCAACACTCAGGGGGAAGGTGATGAAGAGGCCGCATTACTGGAGCGCCTGGCTCGGCGAGAAGAGAGGCGCCAGAAACGCCTTCAGGAAGCCCTGGAGCGCCAGAAGGAGCTTGATGCCACTGTCACGGATGCCAGCCCGTCACTCCCAGGCAGAGGAATGCAGAATGACTCTGCGGCAGAGAACCAGACTGCAGAGAAGGAGGAAAAGAGAGAACGATATGAGATAGAGGAAATAGTCACCAAGTCCTACCAGAAGAATGACTGGGATGATACAGAAGAGAAAAAGAAAGAGGAGGAGGAGGAGGAGAAGCCAAAGCGAGGGAGCTTCGGAGAAAACCAGGTAGAGGCGGTGGGAGAAGAGCAAGGCGCAGAGCCCCCAGAAGACACCGTGGTGACAGTGTTGGCAAATGGACAAGCCAGTGCAGAAGAGACCCGAGTAGAGGAGGACAGGGGACGCGATCGCGCTGAGATGGAGGAGGGAGAGAGGGAGAGAGCGGAGGGAGAGAGGCTGAGGCTGGAAGCAGAGGAAAGAGAGAGGGTGGAAGCCGAGCAAGAGAGAAAGCTAGCGGAGGAACGGGCCCGAGCGGAGGCAGAAGAAAAGGAGAGAGAAAGGAGGGAGGCAGAGGAGCAGGCCAGGAGGATGGAGGAGGAGAGAAGGGCAGCCGAGGAGAGGGAGGAGGAGGAGAAGGCTAGGATAGAAGAGGAAAGGCGGAAAAAGCAGCTGGAGGAGAAAAAAAGTGCAATGCAAGAGACAAAGGAAAAGGGGGAGAAGGTAGAAGAGAAAAAAGAAGGGAAATGGGTTCATGAGAAGGAAGCACAAGAAGGCAAGCCTCAGACAGCCGTTCTAAGGAAACAGGTACCGTAAGCATTTTGCACCCACACCCACCGTGTGATGCCTGACTCCTGAGAAATGGAATGCACACCAGACTGAGGATGAGAACACGTGCTTGATCGTTTGGCAAGCTGTTCATTTTTTTTTCAGGGCCATAGCAATACCCAAGCATGAAGCAATCGATCGATAGCTAAATACATTCTCAATCAAATGTACTGGGACAACCAGAGAGAAATCAATTGCTCTGTGCTTGGGTGTTATGGATATAAAAAAAATGAATTAACCCCAAAATGGTGAATGTAGTAGGGCTGGGTCGGCTTGTTTCTATACCTACATCTGAACTCTTGCTTTTTTAATCTGTCTTCTTTCCATGGGTATGCATGTGGCAAGAGGCCCGCAACCTTACTCTTACCCCTGGGCTTGAGGGTGAATTAACAAATTATAAAAGTGGGGGTAGGAAATTGACAGAAAGAATTATGTTCAGCCGGGCGTGGTGACGCATGCCTTTAATACCAGCACTCACTCAGGAGGCAGAAATAAGAGGATTGACATGAGTTCAAAGCCACCCTGAGACTACCTAGTGAATTCCAAGTCAGTCTGGGCTAGAGCAGGACCCTACCTCAAAAATAAAATTGTGTTCAGATATTTACTATTAAGAAGACAGAAATAAAGCCCTTGATATTAACGGAAAGTGATGGAGGGGAAGGAGCCATAAACCCCTCAGGACCCTGACTTGCCATCATGTAGGCCTGAGTCAATGTAGACTTGCAGAAAACCATTCCTCTGGGTTAGTGTCAGTTCTAAGTGGTGAGCAACGAAGAGCATGCATTTGTTCTTCTTGCCATCTGGGTGACATAAATTTACGTAAATTGAGGAAGGGTAGGAATAATGGAGACATGGGGGTTGTAAACTATAGAGGTTTTCTGCAAGGCTGCATTAAGACTTATCCTGAAGCTATCACATGCTCCCTCAAGATGAAAAAGCTGCTTGCATGTTTCTCTTTCCCAAGTGAACTTGCTGTCGCCGTCTGCATTTCACTGACATTGTATGTCACCCCTGCTTCTGTACAAGGGGCTCTTGCACACTGCTAAACCTGAGAAGAGCATGAACAAGGCACCCACCATGTCACACTGTGTCAGTAAGCACAGTAGGAGGCACCTGAGAGAGATTGGGTGGAAGGGGAGGAATGTCCCACACTGCTGGATAGAAGCCACCTAGGAGTGTGACAGTCACAGGGACACCATCCACAGCACGTGTGGTGTGTCTGAGCAACGGCTCACTATTGCAGGCTAGAAAGGGCTTCTTTTACTTGAGTGACCTTTACCATTCTTGAAAATGGAAAGGAAGAAGAAAAGGGAGCCAGAGGGCAAGTTCAAAGACAAAAGTCCCAAGAAGACAAACCGGCTTTCAGAAAAGAAGAGGTAAATGTCATTAACAATGATGAGATCATAAAGCCACACAGGCCATTTTCCGGAGTGCCGCAGATCTAATCTCAGAACTGCAACCTCTAACCCTGTGTGCTTCAAGCCCTTCATGACTTGTGACCTGGTAAATGGAGAGATACACTAAGAACAACTCAAAATCAGTTAACTGGGCAGGCGTGGTGGCGCACGCCTTTAATCCCAGCACTCGGGAGGCAGAGGTAGGAGGATCACTGTTAAATTCAAGACCAGCCTGAGACTGCAGGGTGAGTTCCAGGTTAATCTGAGCTAGAGTGAGACCCTACCTCAAAAAAAGAAAAAGAGAGAAAAGAAAAGAAAAAAATTAGCTAATTGACATTTTAAAAATAAAATGGAAGGTAGGCATGCTGGCTCATATCTATAATCCCGACAGTCGGGAGGCTGAGGTAGGAGGATCACTATGAGTTTGAGGCCAACCTGGCCTCAAAATTCAGAGTGAGTTTCATTTCAGTCTGGACTGAGGAAGACCTTCCTCAATTTTTTTCACAAAATGAAGTGGGATAAAAATCACCTAAGGGTGTTGTAGATCGTATTACATTCTCATATAAATTTTTTCTTACTGTGGCTCACAGTCACCAAGTTGAAAGCTCCGCTCCACTGGGTCTTTCCCACCTTCTCTTCTGAGTACTAATGTGATTTCCTTGAGCCCTTCTGTTTGGATATCAATCATGAACCATTTCCAGCTGGCCTCCATTAATGCTTGAACTTTCGAAGGAGAAGCACCTTCTTCCTCTCTAGATCTCAGTAGAAAATTCATTGAACTGAAGGTGATAGTTGGTTTTTCTAAAGAGCAGTTTTGGCAAAACGTTCTGCATTGCATTTCTGAGGCACACACAGGAGTGGGTGCCAGGGGGTTTGTAGGTAAGTAACACACAGAATGTCAAGGTCCAACAGACAGTGCCACAGCAGAAACCCAGGCCTCATGAGAACCATCCTGCCCCTGCTGGCCCCGGGTAATCCACTAGGTCTAGTGAGTTCAAGCACTTGAACATGGTGAAAGGAAATCACCGGAGGTGGGAACCTCTGAGAATCTGATTTGCAGCCATGGAGTTCTGATGCAAATAGATGCTTGCTACATTTCTCTGTTATGACGCCTATTTAAAAACTCAAAATTTTAAGCAGAATAATCCAAATGTAGAAAATAGATGACCAGATTAAGTAGAGGGTTGGTTGTTTTCTTAATGGTTTTGTGAGATCTGCAAACTCAATCACCGCGCACAGTTCATGTTCTACATTATATTTATGTTAAGATTTATGTTCTCTGTTCCTAATAGAACTTGTGTAGTTTGGGGGTGAGCACCACCCATCTGAAGGAAGAAGAGAGTGTAAATGCTGCTGACAGGGAAATGGATTTGAGCTCCAGTCAGGCAACTCCAGGAACAGATGCAATATTCCTCATGTTGGAACAAGGAACCCTTCTACACAGAAAGTTACCTCAGGACTAAACTCATATAAGTGCCCTACATGGGTTCTCCTGCAGAGCAGTTATCTTCACAGAATTAAAAAGAGCATGAAATTATAGCTCTGTGAAATGTGTGTGGAGAAGCGAGCCTGTAGAAAACACCCTTTAGAATCTATATGTAAAATTGAATTCAGTTCACTAAGATGCCTTGTTTTTAATGACTGGAGCCTGCTGAGCTTCTGTAGGATGTCTCTGAACCACAGAGGGTTCACCCATGGTCACCCAAATCACCCTTTTGCCTCTTGGCAGATAAGGCCCCTCCCTGGTCAACCTAACCCATGCTATCAGTAAAATCCTCCAGGGAATGACTGAGTTCAGGCTTACCACTTGCCCAGTTTGTCCCAAAACACATTCCAGTTGTCTTGAAACTTCTGGGCTTCTTTTTTACACAAGGCCAGATAGGCTCCTCAACCCAGGCTTTAAAAAATTAATTCTATATTGCTATATTCTATATTTTAAAAATTCTATATTGCTGTTTTAACATTGTGTACATAAACGGCCGACTGAATGACCAGGGTAGCCCCTTTCCAGCTAGCTGGGTTGCTGTGGTATGTGGGCAGTTTTAAATCATTTTGCATGATTCAGCTATTTTATACAAGCTCTTCTTAGTCTTTTTGCTTAGAAAAAAAAAATTATTCAAAAGCAAACGAAAGCCTTTCTTGGCAAAGACCATGCAGCATAAGCAGACAGGTCAACCACAAATAAACACAAACATCACATGAACCTCCAGAGAGGAAATGTTCCCAAAGTCCTCCCTCCCAGTGCCATAAAACACAAACAAACAGAACCCTGTTTTTCTCCAGGGTAGGTGAACCCTGCAGCAGGGATAAGGTGTGGATGGATGATCACCAACTTGGAGACGTGAATTTAGCTTGCTTTCTCTTCTCTCCAATTATGAAACATCTCTTTTCGGTTCTTCATCTGGGACTCATTTTTCCTTCTGGACCTTTAACAGAAAACAAAATGTCCATCAGAGTGGCTCATACAATATTGAACCTAATGTCCGTCAGTGTCCTGTAGACCCACATTTCACAGACCTCAGTGTACATACAGGTGGTTAAATGCAGAACTGATTTGTGGCTTTAGGCCCTGCTGAGGCCTGTGTTGTCCACGGACCAAAATGTCATTAACAAGGAGTCTGGAGGATGTCCATGTGATGGAAAAGGAAGCCAGAGAAGGATTTAGGGATCTGAAGCTCACAAAAGCCAGTTAAACCTGGACTGACAACGTGCAGCTTGGTCCAGCGCTTGTCGGCACGCTGGAGCAATGCCTGCAGACTTGCCTCACGCACCTCTCCACTTGCTCCCTTGGACTTGGGAGCTATCACTCTGACTTAAGGCCATGTCCACACCTCACATGTCCCTGCTCTATCCCATTGGATAGCACCACTACACAGTTTTATGCAGAGTCTCATAGCTGCCCAGAGCCTGTCTTGGGAGTCCGCACATGCTCTCTGTGAGAGAAGCATACTTACTTTTTGAAGACATCTGGCTACCTAGTAATCCTTCTGCAGAGATTTTTCTTTTCATGGCAACATTCTAACCTAGAATATCTAATTCTTTCCCCAAGGGGTTTAGGATCCCCTGAGCTCAGGTTGAACATGCTCCTTAAAATAAATTGCAATGGCCTTATGGAATTAATGTATTCATTTTCCAGAAGGAAAAACTAATTCTCAAACTCAAGTCATCATTAATACATTAGAATGTTTCTAAGGAAGTGTTCCACAGAGAATCGGAGTATAGCATCCACTCTAACCTCTGCTAATACAAAGAGCTTGGAAATGGTGTGGGTGGATTTCCCTGTTAGACATCTATTCTTTAGAGATCTATTTTAAGTGCTCTTGGGCCAGTAAATCTGATGATACATTTTGGGAGAATGGAAGTAGCTTTGACTATAAAGTAAAAGCAATGAATTGAAAGGAATTTCTTTATGCATAGCTCCTTCCTATTCATGTTCCTATCCATTGAATTAGCACCCCTCACCTCTAAATTTGTATTCCTGGATACTTTTTAACCAGTATGAACTCTAGCCCATGGATTCTGAGGTTCATCCAACAATGGTGGACCAAAATGAAAAGGACCTCTGCCTCCTCTTGCCTGTGAATACTGATTTATTCCTGGGCAAGGACAGCCACCAAGAAGCCACGATTGAGCTATGGCACAGGCCCTGAGCTTATCTCCTTTCATGACCCTTTGGGGACCAAGAGGGACCTAACAGAATGGGAGGTTGAGAGGGGATCAGCCAATCTTGTCCTCATCTGCATCTCAGAGAATGGCGGTGACTTGTCTGAGTCAGATAGCTCAGATGTTGGCAGCCCTGGCGCCCAAATTCAGATATCCTGGCTTGCACACAAATCTCCCAGAGACAATGGCCACATAGCAGCTCCCTTCTTCAAAGAACATCTTAGATATATCCTTCTTGGAGAAAAATTAACTAATAAGCCAATAGCAGTAAAAAGTTTATCTTTTGTAATTTAATAAGATCTCTAAAAGATAAGCAGGCAAAGATTGGCTAAAGGCTAACCAGGAAAAAGTGTGCCTTCTCCCTTGTGAAGAATACCCTTTAGGAATAAGATGGTCAGAGGATGTTTAGGGTAAGGAGAGAATGTTTCAGACGGGCCCAAACCTGTCTGTTTCTGTATAGTTCTTTGTAACTCTCTAAAAGAATAACTCTGGACCTCAGCCTGCCCTGCTCATCTTTGGACTAAAGGATCAGATGATATGGATGGAATAATTCAAACTCCCCCCCCCCAATAGCTTATTCCCTCACAGTTTCTCCTTACCTCGTCCTTACAACATCAAGCTCCAGAGGGGTGTCACACTTCTGACTTCTTAAAAAAGTTGGTGTCTTCCTATCAACATTCCATCAGGGATGGGGAAGGGGCTCACAAAACCCCACTCCTCTCAGAGTAACAATTGTCAGGTAATGGTTACGTGAAGGGGAAGTCATGTTCTTTGTTTTGTAGCCCCTGGTAAATTACCCATACTTCAGTAAATAACATCCCATGCTCACGTAAACAACCCTATTAACTCAACGTGCCAGTGGAAACCACATGCACGCTGGCACGTGTGTGTGCGCACGCACACACACACACACACACATACACACACACACTCACAGGACATGAAGGGAGTATTAAGGGGATTAGTTGAGAAGAAGAAGAATTTTAGTGAGAATGGGAGGAAGATAAGAGAGGGTAATGGAGGGTAAATAAGATCAAAATACATTATATGTATGTATTATATGGTCAAAAATAAAAATTTTGGGGGGTCTTATGTGATAATTCTATCCAAAGCCTAATTAAGATATTGATATTATCTTTCTTGTTGGGATGTGTCATTGGCTAGATTAAAGATGAGAAGATTAAAAAGGACAGAGAGCCCAAAGAAGAAGCTAAGAGCATCTTGGATCGAAAGAAAGGATTTACAGAAGTGAAATCACAGAATGGAGAATTCATGACCCACAAACTTAAACATGCTGAGAATACTTTCAGGTAAGAAGCAGTGACTACTGCACAGTCTTTGTGCTCATGTGTGGATAAGTCGGTCTCCCCATACTGACCAGACAGGCACTAGCTAACCAGGCAACATTCTTTCATTCCGAGGTCATTGGCCATTGTCAGCGACGCACTGTCAGCAGGTCCTGATCTCAGGCCACCAATAGGAGACTAGTAGTCATTACTTACTCAACCAAGGCTTAATCTTCTTTTTCCTACAATGCTTAGGGCTCATGTTTCTGACCTAACATGCTGATGTGAGATCAGCTTATTAAGAAACTTTATAATTACATCTGAGGCTAATATCATCGATTCATTAGATCCAGACAACTTTTTAAGGACATTTCTCAGTGTATTTTAAGCATTTATGTTAGCTTATGTTACCCTTGTAATCCCAGCACCTGGGAGGTACAGGCAGGAGAATCAGGAGTTCAAGGCCATCCTTGACTACATAGCAAGTTGGAGTCAAGCCTGAGTTAAGACCCTGTCACCCCCCAACACACACACACACACACACACACAAAATTAATGTTGCATAAAGTTCAGATTATCCAATGGCCAAGACCTTAGGAAACATTAGGTTAAACTAAGTCATCTCTTTACTGCACGACTTTAAAAGCCCTTACTGTTTGTTTGCTTTGGGAATCTCTGAGAGGGAGGTGGAAGACATGAGTCTACTGCTCCATTTCAAACAATATGAAAAATTCTTAAGCAGTTTCAGCTTTCCCGTCCTTGGCCCCCTCCCCTGACCCACTAAAAATCTGGGCAATGACATAGGCAGATGAGGCGGGTACCCATAGGCACATCCTCGCTTCCAGAGACAGTGGGATACAGAGAGAGCTCCCCACCGCTTCTGTAGAAGGTGAAGTGTAAGGAGCCTGTTGCAGACAGTGGACCACATTGATGCTCTGAGACCTGCGAGCCCCTAATCACCGGTGCTCCCTCTCAACCTGCCAGGCAGACGTGCTGGAAAATGACTCAGGGTCCTCACAGTGTGGACTTCCCTAGGGTCTGGCCTTGAGCAGCTGCCTTGTATAGATCTTCAACACTTCAGACAGGAAAGTCACCAAGCAGATGCCGTATATGTTTGACGTGTTGCTTGCAAAGACTGTGACATTCAGAAGTCAGTAAAGCTGTTAGGGAAGGATGTTCAAGCTAAGAGGATAAGATGAGTAAATGTAGTTTCCCAAAACTAATTTTTCCAGTCCTGGGTCTTGAACCCAGGACCTTGAGTGCTAGTCAAGTGCTCTACCACTGAGCTACATCCCTGTCCCTCAAACAATTCTGTTTTCTAAAAACCCAAACAGAATCCTAGTCCCATTTATGAGCCTATAGTGCAGATAAGAAAGGTGTGTGTGTGTAAAAGGCTCGATTATAACCGTGTAAGAGTCTGAAAAGTAGAATCCAGACACCTGACTTGGAATCGGCAAGAGAAGAGATGCAAGAAGTAAAAATGATTGGAAATTCACAGAAAATCTACAAAGTGAATTTCCTGGAGCACCTAGAGTTGGATATTTTAAAGCCCTACACTAGTGCCAGGTTCATGGAAAGTGTTCAGGGACTCTGACCTAATATTATTATTATGATGATGCTGATATCATAACTTGATGTTTCATAGGTAGAAGATTTTTTAAAGAGTCCAAGCTCAACTTAATAACCAGCATGCCTGTTATGTTGGGTAATGCTGAGGGGTTGGTAATTCAGAGAGAAGAAAAGTCACAAGGACATGACACGTTGAGCAGGGAGAACCCTTGCACAGACACTTGTCTTCGCTTTTCCATCTCTAGGCAGGAAACATATATGGCAACAAGTGGCCACATTCATTTTCATTTAACAGCCAACATCTGCTTTAGTTTCAGCTGGGAGTTGGTGCTGATGCAAGCATAGATGCACTCTGTAACTTATAAAATGAGGCAAGAGGAAGACAGTATGCATGGTGCTTAATTAAAGGCGGGCTGCACTTTGTATGACTTTTATTTTGACAATTTCATACATGTATATGTGTTTTGATGATGCTCAACCACCTCAATTACCCTCTTTATCCATCTCTTACACCCACTAACCACCTTTTATTTTGGACTAATCCCCCTTCCAACTTTCATATCGTGTGTTTGTGTGTGTGTGTGTGTGTGTGTGTGTGTGTGTGTGAGAGAGAGAGAGAGAGAGAGAGAGTGAGTGAGAGAGAGAGAGAGAGAGAGAGAGAGAGACCAACTGAGTAAAGTTAGGGTTGTTTGCATGAGGATGAATGGTGGGTTTTTGTTGGAGTCAGCTTTCTCGTTGCTGCTCATAAAAGAACCCAACCAAAAGCAGCTTGTGGAAGAATGGGTTTACACTGGCCTATAGAATCAAGGGAAGATCCATGATGGCAGGAGAAATGATAGCATGAGCAAAGGATGGACATCACCTCCTCCACAGCAGTGCAAACAGCAGCAGGAAGGTGTAACAAACATTGGCAAGGGGAAGCTAGATACAGCATCCATAAACCCACCCCCATAAACACAGCTCCAACAAGGTTCCAATTCCAAAACTGCCATCAGCTGGGGATCAAGCATTCAGAATACATTAAGTTTATGGGGGACACTTAAATCAAACCACTACCATCTGCCCCTGGTCCCCATAAAATGATAACCATACATAATGCAAAATGTAATGCATTTAGCTCAATTTTAAAAATCCCTATAGTTTCTTATTCATCCCAATGATATTCAAACATTCCATATTCCAAGGTCTTTCAACTGAGCCATAAAACCAAAAAAAAAAAAGAAAAGAAAAGAAAAATAAAGTGGGGGTTAGTGGGAGTGAGAGATGGATAATGGCCCAGAACATTCATACTGCAAAGATGGCATTGGGCATAGCAAAGACAGATTGAACCAATACAAGATTTAAAACAAATAGGGCAAACATAAAACTCTAACTCCAAGTTCAATAATTCTAATCAGTGAAGAATCTCCTGGAGTTCCAATTCTGCCCCTCAGCTCAGCTACTCACTGTCTGGGAAAACATCATCCAGTGCTGGAAGCTCTCCTTGGCAACCATCCCACAGTTCTGGCATTTCACTGGGTCTCCACTGTAACCCATGGTTCATCCTCATAGCTCCATTGGGCCTCCAAGCAGATAATCCAACAGGCCTGCTTCACACTGCCCATGGCCATTTCCAAAAAACAAAACCATGTTGTAAATCCAATCTCCCTTTCTTCCTGCATTTGTTATACTCCACAGTACCAGATGGGCTAACAACTTATTAATCCAGAGGGGAACAAAGCCAACTTTGAAGAGGAGGAAAACTTCAACATTCTGGCCCCCTACTTCAAAAGAGTCTGCATTCTTCCTGCTGTCCCAATGCAGATCACCTGGCCAAATCTCAATGGTTGCAATCTCTCAAACAGTTGCAGCTTTAACAGGCAGCTGTTTTCAGCCCAAAGACTTCATTTCATTTTTATCTCATTTCATTTTCATGTAATGCAACCCTACACAAGTTCCCAGGACATAAGCAGGCAGAACACAGCAAACCTCTCACTGCCTCCAGACCAGTCCCAACAAAGTTATTTCTCAGTTTCATAAGCCAAACCCTACAGTCCATTGTTTTTTCTGCATCCAGGTCTTTCAACTCTGACCAGAACAGTCCATTAAGTTGTACTTATAGCACTGCAAGGCATCTTCTAGGCTGAAATTTCAAATCCTTCTACATTCCTTCTGCAAATAAATTCCAAAAGGCCAAAACCAAAGAACCAGGGTTCCAGCAGCAATGACTGATCCCACTCTCTGGTAACAAAACTATTGTAGTCAGCTTTCCTGTTACTGCTCAGAAAAGAACCCAACCAAAAGCAGCTTATGGAAGAATGGGTTTATTATGGCTTATAGACTTGAGGAACATTCCATGATGGCAGGGAAAATGATGGCATAAGCAGAGGGTAAACATCACCTCTGCCACAGAACTGCAAACAACAGCAGGAAGGTATGCCAAAAACTGGCAAGGAGAAGCTGGCTATAACCCTGGTAAGTCTGCCCCCAACAACACACTTCCAACAAAGTTCCAGTTCCAAAACTACCATCAGCTGGGAATCAAGGATTCAGAACACATTAAGTTTATGGGAGACATCTGAATCAAACCACTACAGTTTTTTACTGGAAAATGGGTAGCTTACTAGCCAATCAATACACCAATGAAAACCATGACTTCCCCTGCCCCAGCAATTATTAACTACCATTAGCTCCTCTGAAGGGAGAAGAGTTCATAATAAGAATCCTATTTAATTGTCCAGAGCCTAGAATAGGGCTGGGAAGGTGGCTGAACAGGTAGAGGACATGCTATTTGATCCCCAGCACCCATGGAAAAATCCAGGTATGGCCAACATGTATAACCCAGGCACTGAGAGGAGGTGGACAGAATGTCAACAGGCTCAGCCTCATGCAAGAAACCACACAAACTGCACTCTGAATGGGTAAAGGCCTGATATCCATCTTGATTTAACCAAAAGAAGCCAAGAATATAAGAGAACTTTCTGGAAGAAATTTCCATATTAATGCCCACCCTAATGCCAGCATACTAAGGCAGAGGCAGCTTGCTCAGGCGTAGTACTGTTTTGATGAAGGTTGATTTCGTTTTTCATTTTGAAGGTGAGAGAGGCGTTTTCTTTTCTGATTACCAGTAACATTTATTCCGGATATTTTTCTGTTTATATAACATTCCAGATTGACACATAAACATATGGTCTGAGTATAGGTGAAAGTACTTATTGTTGTATACATCACCATGGTCTCCACACCATGCACAACACAGCCTTGCCGGCTTTCATGCCTACACTTGGAGCTGTGAGGGAGAGCATTCCTCCAGATGGTGTGTTCTGACTTCACCAGTCCTAAAAGGTGGGCATCTAGATTGTATAAAACAAAGGCTGAGCGACACCTAGTGGAGCCTAGAGAAGGTTCCATAGGCATGTCTGCCTGTCCTGCTCCTACACAATATGATGGGGCCTGGGGAAAGAAAGACAGGGAGAACAAACCATTTTGAAAATGGAAAGACTTTAATGGAGAGAGAAGTTCAAGACCTTGAACTCTGTCACACTGAAAGAGAACTATGAGGCTTTAAGAGACCCTCGTACCTTGAGTTCAAAGTAAGAGTTCATCTTTGATTGTCAAGAGCCTAGAACTATAGAACTATGGACCATGAAGATGGCTCAGCTGGCCAGAACACTTGTTGTATGAGCAGGAAAGTCCCCTGTTTGATCCTCAGCACCCATGTAAAGAGCCAGGAGAAGCACCCTAGGACTCTGATAGCCAGTCTAACTGAAAAACTGCAGATTTAGTGAGAGATTCTCTGGCAATGAAAGGTGGGAGAGTGATAGAGGGCACCTATATGTTTCTCTGGCCTCAGCACAACTGTGCATGGGCCGGTGCATCTGCACGCACATGCGTACACCACACACACCATACAAAGAACCTAACCTCAGCCCATGGTAACAAATACACACATATATGTATGTATGTATGTATATACACACACATATATAACTAAAACAATTTGTATCCAAAAGTGATACTCTCTTTTGCTCTGTAACAATGCCTTCTGATTTTTTTTCTATTTCACATTTGTAAAATGCTGATGTCAGTCCACTAAATTGACTTTCTGACTAGTAGTTTGAAAGCATCATTCCTGGCGGACTCAGTGCATTCAGAACTACTTCGGTGTTTAGAAAGCATGAGATGGCTATATAGAATAATGCCAATGTTGGATGATGTATATCTCAAACCCACTCTTCGATGTATTCATTCTCGTGCTCGAGGCTAGAATCATGGTGCCGTTCCTTACATTGAATCAACATTGGACAGTGCTGATTCAATTGCTCCTTAGACAGAAGTGTCGGGCATGGGTTTGGAGCTAGTTAAGAATGACCTCACTGCTTGTTAATCAGTTTTTAGATGGATGACAGGCCACATTTTTTGTGCCTCAGTTAAAGACTTCCTGTCTTGTGACAAGGTCCTTCAAGCTTACCACTAAATTCTTCTCAAATCCCAGGAGGATCCAGCTGCCTTCATGAAAAGAGGGTGTTCTGGGGAGGTTCTACTTTGAGTTCTAGCATGTTCCAAAATCATTAATTCCTATAAATGATTCTAAGAATCTATTCAACTAGCAAATTTATTAAAGGATTTGGTGTCAGTAGGCACCAATGATACTGTTTCATCTTTTTATCTGATCCAGGTAAAACATTATAAGTACCAGTTCTAAAAATAAAATGTGAACAAACGGACTTGTAACAGCATTCTGTCTGTGGACCCCTCGTTAGTTACCAAAGAAAATTCCATGTACTTCCCAAGTTGGTCCCTATGTTCATCTTCTTCCAATTTTCTCGTCCAACTGTTGGTTTAGCACTGTTCCCGCTCAGGAACGGGACGATCCTAGGGAATGGGAGGTAGGAATATATACATACATACATCCCTCACAGATCCTGTCCTCAGAGTTGAAGGAAGGAGGTTGTGGGGTGAGTTAACATGTTCCATGTCGATTGATCTATCATTCTAGAACAATCCTAGCCTCGGACACAAGTGGAATGCCAAGAAGAGTGCAGTCTATAGAGGAGCTTTCCAGTCCTGCCATGCACAACTACTTTCTGGCTGACAGACTGGATGTTGGGTCCGTTATTTTCTCTTTCACCTCATTCATGTTATAGGGATAATAGCCCTAACCTGCCAGCTAACTGACTGCTCAATAAGATAATTTATGACAGTGTTTATAAACATATCCAGTGATAGTTAAGTAGCCACCCTAATGACACCCTATCCGAACTTAGGTTACGCCTTGATCAGGCATGCTCCAGTTGTGTTGGGGTCAAATAGAGTAGAAAATGGACAACTGGAATCTATCATGGCCTTTAAGAAAGTTCTGGAATCAACTCTGCAGATAGCCATAGGGTTTAGCTCAATCAAGAGGCAATAGTGCCAGGCATGGTTGTCTACACCCATGCTTCTAGAACTAGAGAGGCTGAGGCAGGAGAATCATAAGCTTGAATCCAGCCTGGGTTATATAGTGAGATCCTACCAAAAATGGGAGTGGATAGTGGAGGGGAAGCAGACAGAATTCATTATATGTGTATTTGTGAATTATTAAAAATAATTTTAAAACATTGTTTGTTAGCGTTAACTATAATCTCATTGTTATGTAACAGATCTTCAAATTTATTTCATCTTGCAAACCTGAAATTCTAGGACCCATTAATCACCTCCTTACTCACCTCCCCAGTTCTAGGAACTTTCTGTTTCTATGCATTAGATTACTTTAGGCTCCTCACACAAGTACACTTTGAAGTACTTGTCTTTTATAAGTTCAGCCATTTCTTGGTTACTATGTAAACTGCTGCTCTGAACATAGGTATACAGCCACCTCAAGACGTTGCTTCCAGTTTTTCTGAGCGGTTACCAGATGGGATGACAGGGTCATGAACACAGTGCTTCTATACTTATTGTTTAAAAGATATTTATTTATTTATTTGCAAGCAAAGAGAGGCAGAGAGAAGATGAGACAGAGAGAGAGAGAGAGAATGGGCACACCGAGGCGTCTAGTCACTGCAAAAGAACTCCAGATGCACCTGCCACTTTGTGCATTTGGCTTTATGTGGATGCTGTAGAATCTAAACCCCGGTCCTTAGGCTTTGCAGGCAATGGCCTTGACTTCTGAGCCATCTCTCCAGCACATTTTTATTCTTTTCTCTTTGTGTGTGTGTGGGGAGGGGGGGTGAGGCAGGGTCTCGCTCTAGCCCAGGCTGACCTGGAATTCACTATGTAGTCTCAGGGTGGCCTCCAACTCACAGCCATCCTCCTACCTTTGCCTCCCAGTGCTGGGATTAGTGTTCTTTTGAGGCTGCACCGGGATGGGATGTCCCACAGTCGGTGCACCATTTTCCCCTGGGACCCGGGGGAAGGGGAAGGCAGGGCTAGCACCACAGCCTGGCGGTGGCCGGGAGCTGCAAGCAGAAGCCCCTGACCACCGTCCCCTGGCTGGTCCGCAGCCCCGGCCGCCCCGGAGGCCGCGGGGACAAGGAGGCGGACGGCGCTCCGCAGGTGGAGGCGGGCAGGCGGCTGGAGGAGCTGCGCCGCCGCCGCGGGGAGACGGAGAGCGAGGAGTTCGAGAAGCTCAAGCAGAAGCAGCAGGAGGCGGCCTTGGAGCTGGAGGAGCTGAAGAAGAAGCGGGAAGAGCGGAGGAAGGTCCTGGAGGAGGAGGAGCAGAGGAGGAAGCAAGAGGAGGCGGATCGCAAAGCCAGAGAGGAGGTGAGGAGCACTAGGCCCCCAGGGCCATGGGGGGCTCGACACGGGTTAGCTAAGAGTCAGAAATGGGCTGGAGAGATGGCTCAGCGGTTAAGGCACTTGCCTGCAAAGCCTAACGCCAGGGTTTGATTCCCCAGTGCGCACATAAAGCCAGAGGCACAAAGTGGCCCATGCGTGGAGACTTCCTCTGCAATGGTAGTTCTCCTGTCTGTCTCTCTTTGAATCTCTCCTCTTGCAAATAAATAAGTAAAATATTTTTTAAAAGAATATCAAACTCAGTGTGTGCTGGACATGGTTCTGAAACCGGGGGACGTGCATTTATACAGCATAAGAGCTCGGTGCCTCTATTTTTTTTGCTAATAAGGAAACTGAGGCCCAAAGGTTGTGTCATTTTCCAGGGTTCCACTTAGCCCAGGTACCCTATATTGCCCCTCAATAAAGAACCATGAGAAACACACAAAGGAAAAGTCTGACTTCCAGTTATAAAAACTAAGTCAGGAAAGGAGGCATGGTGGGTGCAGCCTGTAATTTCAAGGTAGAGTGTCACTGTGGCCCAGGCTGACCTGGAATTCACTGTGTAGTCTCAGGCTGGCCTCAAACTCACAGGGATCCTCCTACCTCTGCCTCCTGAGTATGGGGATTAAAGACCTGTGGCACAGAACTAAAAAGAACAGGTAAAGTTACAAGGAGGAAAACCTTGGCTCAGCATATGGACAAACGCTGAACCAGCTCCCGCTTCCCTTGCTTTGATTTACAAAGGGCCTGCTGTCCTTTAACCTGGCCACATGCTCCTTTTATGAGCCAAGAAACCAGGAATCAGCTAGTTTGACTGACTCCTTTGAAGATGCATAACGAGGCAGTGATGGACACAGAGCCATGAGACAAACTGTAAACATTGGTGACTTCCCTCCATGGCACCGTATCAGTATCGTTTCAGGTTTGTCCACCCATCTAAAGTGCTGTATTCAGCTGAGACAGGGACAACCATAAAATCATCTCTTGTGCAATTTGGCAAATTTGGTGTCATAGATTTAGGTCACTTTTTTGCACAAGGGATTTGATCTTGACAATTTTGTGTGACTATCACACCCAGTATTTTATGTGGCTCCTGGGGATCTGAACTCACCCACTGAGCCATCCCCCAGCCCTTCACAACTCTCCCAGGAATTAGGAAGAAGGGATTCAGAGTTCCTGTGCAGAAATGGAAAGTGTATGTGAAATGACTCCCAGGATGGTGATGGAATATATCACTTATTAAAGCGCTCAGCATATCGAATTTCCGTCGAAACATTTTACCTGTACTTTCTAGTTTGGTCCTCTTGAAATGAGGTGGTTGTGGTCATCTCTGTCTTACAAATGAAGAAACTGAGGCATATGTCACACAGTGGGAGAGTGACTTTCCCAGAATGCACAATCCAGGCAGCTGAACTCCAGCACTCAGGTGTAACCTTCTCTGACCTCTCCTGAGCATGGGCCACGTCCATCCTGAGGTCAGGTTTTCCCTTCTGACAGGTGCATGTGGAGTGGGTTGTAACGTGCTTGTTTTCTGATGTCTGTCCCAGGAAGAGAAGAGAAGGCTAAAGGAAGAGATTGAGAGGCGAAGGGCAGAAGCCGCTGAGAAACGCCAGAAAATGCCAGAAGACGGCTTGTCAGATGACAAAAAGCCATTCAAGTGTTTCACTCCTAAAGGTTCATCTCTCAAGGTGACGTTCTTGTAATAACTTCTCCTCTGATATAATGGAAACCTGACCCGAGGCCCTTCCCTATCCATCATTCAAGGACTTCCTTGGCTTCGTCTAGCTTTTTGCTCTGCTTCTCTGCTGATCTATTCAGGCTGCAAAATACCTTAGCTTCTGTAACTTATATAACAGAAACCTACTGCTTACAGTTCTGGGGTTGAGAAGTCCAAGATCAAGGTGCCACCAAATTCAGTATTTGGTGAAGGCTCGTTCCTCATAGTTGCCACCTTCTTACTGTGTCCTGATGTGGAGGGACAGGGAAGAAGGCAGGAAATGGCTCCCTCGGGCCTCCCTCAAGGCACTAATTCCCCAGCAAGTGGGTTCCACCTGGAGGTCCTACATCTTAATATGAACACATTGGGAAGTAGATCACACCACTTAAATTGTGGAGGGACACACAGCCCCTTACAGCTTCTCATTCAAAATACATGAAAAGTAAACCAAGTAGTGACATCCCTGAGTTGAAAGATATTTTGCTATATATTAAAATGGCATCCGACCTCTTAAATCTCGCCATCCCATACTCTGCAGCTTTCTCATTGCTTTGAGAACAGAAACGTTTCAAATTTACAAGATGAGTAAATGTGTTATAATGGCTTTTAAAGCTGCATTTCATTAAAAACAGGGCAATGAGAATTAGCACAGGATCAAAAGGGCAGAGCTGTCATTTTGAGAGATGGAATGGGACTTGGAAAAGGTCCTTTTCCAGGTTGAGTTGGGGGGTAACTACTGCATTCGTGGAGCAGTGGCGCCCAGGTGGAGAAGAGAAGGAGCAAGCAGGAGTTAAGGCTGAGCTGGGGAGTCGGAGGAGTGGTTGGGACATAGGGAAAAAGAGCAAACTCCAAAAAGTGCTGTCTGTTGTGTATAACCAGCCTGGTACTGTATTTCCAGGTGTATCTTTTACTTTAAGGGTGAACATTTAATTGAACTCTCACACTGTGTCTCACGTATTGAAGGTGTTCAATTAGATAAAGAATGAGTGAATCTTCAGAGCACTTTTAAAAAATCTTTTATTTATTTATTTGCAAGTAGAAAGAGACAGAGAGAAGAGAGACAGAGAGAATGGGCACACCAGGGCTTCCAGCAGCTGCAAATGAATCCAGATGCATGCATCTGGCTTTACATGGGTACTGGGGAATCGAACCTGGGTCCTTAGCCTTTGCAGGCAAGTACTTATCCACTGAGCCATCTCTTCAGAGCACTTTTAGCATTTTTATCTTATCTTCATTTTCCATCAGCATAGTGAGGACTGTCGATCGTGGTCAAAGGCAGTATAGAATCAGATCCAATGGCTACGTGTGTGCAGGTGTATGAGGCCATATCACATGGCACTTGAAAATGACCAGAAGCCAGCCTTCTCCATTTTATAGTTACTGTTTAGGGTATTCCTTCTAAATCTGCAAATATTTGTTAACCGTATGTGGTAGCAACTCCAGGCCAGAACTATTTTCTGTCACTGCTGCCTGTCAACATTAGCAGTTAGTAAAGCCCTCTTTGTGCTTGATCGCCTGTACACGTGCTAAAAGTGACCTTGTGCTGCCCTGTTCTGGGATCTACTGGGTACAGTGGACTACTTCAGGCTGATGCAGTTAAGTGGCCCCTTGTCTCATTCAGTTTGAACTAATGTGACAAATTACTCTCGACTGCATGGCTTAACACAAACACCTTCAAAGCCTGATAGTGCGTGCCTGTATCCTAGAATTTGGGAGGCTGAGGCATCACAGGTTCAACCAGCTTCCACTCTACAGTGAGAACTTATCTCAAAAAATTCCAAGGACAAAAAACAAGCATTCGTTTCTCAGTTTTGGAGACTGGGAAGTCCAAGATGGTCAACACACCAGCATTGAGGGCTTGCTTTCTCCTTTGACAATGGCCCTGTTCTTCTGTCGTCTCACGTGGCAGAGACCAGAAAGCAGCAGGCTCTCTAATGAGGACTCCACCTTCCTCACCTCCGAATGCCATTCCACTAGGCTATGGATTTTAACATATGAATACTTCATTTTCCATAATTATGTTATATAATTATATGTTATATTAATATAATAATTTATTCTGTATTCTCTTCTTTCAAATCCCTTTTATTGTAAGGTTTTTAATTTCCGAAGCTTAATAGCTCTCTGCCTTCCTTATCTTCTGTCATTCCTTCTTCTCTCCAACCTCAGTATCAAGTTTCTTTACTCATAGATTTCCTCCTTATAGGGCTACTGTGCATACAGTACCTTAATACCTGTTGTAATCAACTTCCAGTTGCTTCAGAAAGTACACAACCAAAGCTGCTTGTGGAGAATAGGGTTTATTCTGGCTTACAGACTTGAGGGGAAACTCCATGATGGCAGGGGAAACATGGCATGAGCAGAGGCTGGCCAACATCAGGTGGACAACAGCAACAGGAGAGTGTGCCAACACTGGCAAGGGGAAGATGCCTATAACCTCCATAAGCCTGCCCCCAGCAACACAGCTCCTGCAGTTCAGGAGCCAATCCCAAATTGCTAGCAGCTCGGGACCTAGCATTCAGAACACATGAGTTTATGGGGGACACCTGGATCAAACCACCACAACACCCTTACACATTCTTTGGTGTTTTTATCTACCTGGTCCAGGAGCAATAGTGACACGGGCTGAGGGACACTATGTATAAGATTTAGGCTCTGACTATGTCTTTCATTACGGCTGCAAAAGAATCTCAAATGCACGCTTTGCTTACTTACGCTCAATCTATTCCCCATGCACTCAAAGCCCAGTCTTTCAGACTTAGAGAACTTCCCTACATCAGAGCTTTTGTTCAGGCTATTACCTCTGCAGTTTAATAGTATTCGTTCTCTTTTTTCCAATTTCCAGATAGAAGAGAGAGCAGAATTTTTGAATAAGTCTGTGCAGAAAAGGTAACTATGGTTGATTGTTCACTGGAGAATAACCAGCTGTCGTATATCCATGGCAAGACTTGCATCTCATATTTTTCTGTATGTGTTCATCTATGTAGCAGCGGCATCAAGCCAACTCACCAAGCAGCAGTGGTCTCCAAGATTGACAGCAGACTGGAGCAGTACACCAGTGCCATTGAGGTGAGTGCTGGCCTCCAAGACGTGATTCCACAAAGACCATGGAAGCCAGCCGGGTAGGCCAGCAGTGTCCGAATATCAATGGTGAGCTAGTTCTGGAGAGGTGGTGATGACATGTTGTAGAAGACTTTTAAATAGATTATTGTTTACTGCTTCCAGCTGGATTTTCTGGAATGAAACTGTTTTTCAGTGAATGGATTGATTGGTGCTTAGTTATTATGTAGGTATTCACAAACATTGTCAGCATTCTTAATTTTTTATACAATTTTTCCCATATGGGGTTCAAGTAGGTCCCTTATAACTTTACTTGATCCTTATATCTTTATAAAAACTCATTACCACATAAAAACACTACCATAAAGTGATATCAAAATGAGAGCCAAGAGAGAGCCGTTGGGAAGAAGGGATCAGTGGATGGGGAGCAGGAAGAAGGGGTAAGAGAAGGTCATGATTGAAACACATTATAAACATAAATTTGTCCATTAAAATGTAAAAAAAGATGAGAGCCAACCAAGCTTACTCGTCATCAGTTTCAAAATGGTTGGTTTATTTAAGGATCATCATTTTATGCTTCGATCAACTTTTCCCCCTTGAGTTCCTTTTCCCCCCTCTCAACTGATCCTGAGGTTTTACTGGATCTTCAAGTAACATGTGTTTCAAAATCCAAGCACAAAAAGTCTAGACATTGACCAGGATGTGTTCCTGTCTGTTCTGTGTGTAGACTTTATCAGTGGTTTCAGCCTTCTATATAAGAATATCTGATCACCTACAGTGACATAATCATACTGGTTTGGTTCAATACCTATAAAGAGCTTACAAATGCCAAGAGGAAGAAAGAGAGAGAGATCAAATAAGTAATCATATCCTAGCACTCAAAATGTGATTTTTATTCACATGATTGATGTCCACTAAAATAGGACACACCGTAGATGCTTGTTCTTTGTGGATAAATTGATCCTGCAATAATAGGTTAGAAATCAAGACCATGGCTTCAGGCTGCATAGATTTGTAAGATTTTTTTCATATTTATTTTCAATAATTAGATACATTGCATGAGCAAGTCTTATGATTGTATCTTCATTTCTCTCCTCCCTGTCTCTACCCCAATGTGGGGGGGGGGCTTGCTGGACCAGTCCATGAGTCAGGGGTTATGGATTATTCGAGAGGTAGCCAGTTTTTTTTTCTCCCCCACCATGGCTCTTACAATCTTTCTGCCCCTCTATTTTTTTATGTGGTAGGCTCTCCCTCTAGCCCAGGCTGACCTGGAATTCACTATGTAGTCTCAAGCTGGCCTCAAACTCACAAACTCCTCCTACTTCTGCCTCCCAAGGGCTGGGATTAAAGACGTGTGCCACCACACCCAGCTTGTAAAATTATTTTTTATGCATGGCTACTGATAATGTCACTCATCACAGATAACTGTCTTGTCCAAAACCCATAAAGCAAGACTGGGGGAGAAACATAAGTTTCTGGGTGTGTTTTTCATTCTTCCTTCCTTCCCATGTGTTCTCCATGAGGTCATAGCTCAGCGTTCAGTCTTCAAGAGTCTCTGTTTCAGGACTTTTGCACATTCTATTACCACTGCAGAGAATGGAGTTGCTTCTTCCTGTTTTCTTTACTACCTCTGAAGTTTCTGTCAAATCTGGACTTCAATGTCACTTCCTCAAAGTTTTATTTTGTGTCCCCAAACTAAGTATTATCCCCCAGGCTTTATAACACTCCATTATTTTTATTACCCATACCACAATGTGTCAGAAATAAGTACTTGTAGAACTAGTTGCTGTCTTTCTGTCCTGTTAAAACATAAGCAGCTTAGAGAACAGACTGTCATGCTTGGAGCACTTCCATATCACCAGAGCAAAATGCCCATTCACAGTAGGTATTAAAAAAAAAAAACTAGTCAGCTATCACCTTTATAGTAAATAGTATCCCAATAAAAGCACATGTCATGTCTTGAAGAACCTCTGATCTAGCTCTTACAGTTTATTTTGAGAGCTGAATTTCATCAGAATGAAGCTTTATAGGAGAAATTATGAGTTGAATTTGGTGAAGGTGTTTATATCATGAAATTCTTAAATGATCATGTTGAGGAAGACCAGCTCAGCAGTTTTATGAGGACAAAACTGCTCAGCCCATCGTAAAACCAAGTCACACATTTCAGGGAACAAGAGCTTCAAAACCTACCAAGGCAGCAGCCTCGGATCTCCCTGTTCCTGCCGAGGGCGTCCGCAATATCAAGAGCATGTGGGAGAAAGGGAACGTGTTTTCCTCCCCCTCTGCCGCAAGCACACCGAATAAGGTGAGTGTGTGATTTGGGCCTCTTGAGTTTAAAGGGATGGGTTTGTTTGTCCATTTTGTTTGGGGAATCACGTTAGTTCATAACAAAAGTGGTAAAGAAGGTGCAATTTATACTTTGTTCTCCAATAACTAAGACAGCGAGCTCAGAGAGTGTGTGTTCATGGAACTCCCCTGCGCATGTGCTTCAAGCCATGGGACTCTGAATGAGATATTTGAGATTTATTGTCAACCCTCAGGGTTGGGATGGGATGAGGTATACACTGAAGAAAAACAGACTTTCTTTTCCTATCAGTTTAAGGTTGATAGTTATGTGAAATGGTACCTAATACTATTTGGAGGTTGCTGTGTCGCTTCCCTCCCAGGTAAATTAATCTTTTTCTTTAATGTTTTGGATGACTGGCTCCTTATAGGAAACCGCTGGCCTGAAGGTGGGGGTTTCTAGCCGCATCAATGAATGGTTAACCAAAACTCCAGATGGGAACAAGTCACCTGCTCCCAAGCCTTCCGTAAGTAGCTTCAGGGGCTTCTGAGTGTCTTTGACAATGAGCACGTGGTCACTTGCCTAGGAAAGACAGTGCTCCTGTCCTCTCACTGCACAGTAACAACAACCAGGCAGATTTAGGACAGCCCCGAGCAGCTGAGTCAGAGTCACCGCCTCTGACTGAGTGACAGGAGGACTGAGCCACTATGTTAAGGCAGTTCAAGTTTAGACCCTATTACTGGTCTCTTCATCTATGTCTTGGCTTCTGTAAATTATACATAGGAATTTGAAAATGAAATACCATATTACTTTGGCTGTTTCTCTATTGCAAGTACCTCTAAACTTATTCCCAAAAGAAGGGTATTTTGGCTGTTTTGCACCTATATTTTCTAATATTATCTAATTTCTATAACAGCAAAAAAGGCAGTTCCTGGGTAGATGTTGAAATAATTGCTATAATTTTGTGATCAACACCTGTAAGGGAAAGCCCTAAGAATCTGAAACTAGAAAAATTAGAACCAGTTTTTCTCATAACTAGTAAAATTAAAAACTAGAAAATCTGTCTATAAAAGTTGTTTTAGGAAAACTGAAGTTGTCTTGTTTATTAAGTGTGTTAGTTTAGTAACATATTCCTTTAACTCTTTCATTGACTGTATATGCTAATTGCCTTGCACTCATCATTATAATAAATAAACCTCATTAAGTTCCCCAGTGAACTTTCTTGCTATGGTGGCTCTATGGTCTTGTTGGTACTCAATCACCCAGCATTCAGTAGGAAAAAAGCACCCCAAACCCCAGGCCTCTGTGTTCTTAAGCCGCACAGCATTGTACTGCACCTGTTGGCTCCACATCTATTCTCCAAAGCCACCAAGTTTTCTCGCTTTCTAATTTGAAAAGAACAGATGGAAATATCTATATATGCTTTTTTGTGCAACTCCTTATGTATTCAATTTTAAACCCAAGATTCTTTGCATAGGCTTCATAAGAGGTATAAACTGATATGAACCCATCTACAAATGTGAAATCTTTATATATTAAAAACAAAAATAGGGCTGAGCATGGTGGCTCATGCCTTTAATCCCAGCACTCAGGAGGCAGAGGTAAAAGGATTATCGTGAGTTCAAGGCCACCCTGAGACTACATAGTGAATTCCAGGTCAGTCTGGGCTAGGGTGAGACCCTACATTGAAGGAAAAAAAAATCTATTTTCTCTCTCCTAGTGAATAGAGGAGAGTCCTCTAAAAGGAGAGACAAAAACCATACCTCAAGATATTCATTCTTTAGTGCCTCGAGTCTCCCAGCACCTATAGTGAAATAAGAATAGCAATTACGTCCAAAAAATCCAAATCATAGCAATTTCTATGAACGTCATGGCTGTTATATTTTTAAATTATGGATCCCTTTGAAAACCAGATAAAACTAAGGATCCTTCTGCCGTACAACCTACATGTAGTAAGAGTTCAGGAGGTTTAGGAACCCCCAAGGATCTCTCAAGATAGAAGGCGAAGGACACAGAGATAAATGTTTTCTTACTGAGTATGGTACCTTGCTAGCAAAGATGCTAATTCCTTTTTTCTAACACTGCTAGCATCTATGTCTGTTTCATTTCTGTCCCATACTGTACCCGTGAACTGGGTCCAAGACATTCCTTCTACTCTCACATCTGTGCTTGACTGATGAGTTTACCATTCTGTATGTCATCCTAAAGGGATAGTCTAAAAGATTCTATGTAGTTATTATTACAATAGATATAATTGTATCAGTGTTCCCACACCAAAAAATATTATTATTGCTAATAATGGTATTTTCTGGAGTTACTTGTGGCTTCCTAGAGGTACCTTGGGGCTGGAGAGATGGCTTAGTGGTTAAGATGCTTGCCTGCAAAGCCTAACAACCCAGGTTCAATTCCCCAGTACCCATGTAAAGCCAGTGGCGCATACATCTGGAATTTGTTTGCAGTGGCTAGAGGCCCTGGCATACCCATTTCCCCCCCTCTCTGCTTGAAAATAAATTAATTAACTAATATAATATATTTTTAAAGGTTCCTCAGGGAGCTTATAAAATCATTGGATCCTTTATCTTCTATTAGTAAGGAATTTGCTAGACAAATTAAAATGCTCAAAAGTCAGAGAGCCAGGGACAACCCAATCCCACCAGTAAGACATGGGATGATGGCTGACAACCTGGCAGGAGATGAACCACCCCTGGCCTATCATATAGGACCCAAATTAAACCTATGAGAGTGACGAGATAATCAGGAGACCAATCACCACAGCAAGTCAGATAACCCATGAAAGGTCAATGGAGACAGACACCAACGATACCCAACACAACCCAAAGCAGAAGTCCAGAGACACTTAATATCTCAACAATAAAGCAGACTTAAAACTCACCCACCATGACTCACGGAATTGAGCAGAAGAGGGGATGGAAAGAATGTAAGAGCCATGGTGGAGGAGAATATCCAGAGACACTGCCCCCTCAACAACAACACACAAAGGGGGAAGAAAAAAAAATACTGGCTACCTCAGGTGCAATTCATAACCCCCTACCCTATGGACAGATCCAGTATGGGCACCAAGGAAGGACCCCAGTGGGTAGGGGACAGAGAGGAGGGATATGGGGAAACCTTCACAAGATTTGCTCATACAGTGTATATAATTATTCATAATAAAGATATTAATTTTAAAAATACCTTAAAAAACAGAGTGATCAAAAATCATTTGTCAAGCCAATATGCCTTGAAAACAAACATTTAAAATGAAACAGTGACCCACCCTGTATGTTTTCCTGAGGAACTGAAGCTATTTATGGGAAGAATGTACAGGCTTTCCGTGTAACTGTAGCTGGAAGACAGTTCTGAGTATCTGTCTGTGTGGGTTTGTCTATTTTTTTTGTCTAAACTGGTATGTTACATAACAATTAAAAAGCTAATTTGTCTTTCTTTTTGTTTGAAAAACAATGCCTTTCTCAGCTGGTCTTTCTCTTTGGTCTCTGGTTGAATGGAAACCTGCTTTTCCTGCCTTCATTTCTCCCTCTTCTTCTGGAGTGGGTCTCTCTCTAAATGTAACCTATCAGGTAATTCCATTTATATTTCCCCTTTGACTTAAAAAAATGCCAACTTACAACTTGGATATTAGTATTTCCTTAACACTGACTATTTAAACTCTAAGCGCTCCAAAAGAGTCATTGATACAACTTCAGGGGAATACAACCCATTTTCTTGGAACAGTCATGGGAAGATCAATGTTCTCCTATGACTCAAATAAATAAGCGATTATAGTCACTTTCTAGCACTTTCATTGGTGTTTTCACATATACTTTGCAAATTTTTAACTCTTCCAGACAATTCGACAACTATTCCCTACATTGGCAAATGCAGTGGAATTCCTTTTTAAGAAAATCTGATTTTTTGCTTAATGCCTCCAAGTTAAATAAGTATAACTTTCTAATAGCATATCAGGAATTCATGCCACAGAGGAAATCCAAAAAAACTTAATAAGATTAAGGCAAATATAAAAGGCTTCACATGGGCCTACTTAACACTGCACTTTCAGTGTGGAGATCTCGATTGTATGTGGTAGAAATATGTCCACCTAGACCCGTATCCATGGACAGATGTGATGGATAGCTTTGCCCTCCTAAGGAGTAAAAAGAGGTTGGCCAGAATAAGCATTGCGATTTCAGTAAAACACATTCATTTTCTCCGAACTACCGTTTGCCAAAGGCTAATATAAGCAAATGCTGAAAGAAAAGTAGATAGAAACAGAAATTTAGGTCCTCATCCAAATGAAATCAATTATGAGAAAGTAAACAGAGACTCAAGGCTGTGTAACTATTATGGGTCATATTTTTGTTTTTCCTTCCCAAGACCCTCACATGTTTTTCCATACATCATCAATTGTCCACTTCTCTCACGCCTACTAGTTGTGATAAATGTTTATTTCTGTGACACTAGGCTCTCCCAACCTCCTTCTGAGTTACCCACTTGCCCCTTAGGAAAAACAAAATTTTAGTGCCTTCATCTAGCCTACCCAGACCCTAAGACAGAGTGATCCCAGGGCAAGGGGTTTGTCTGGGAGGGCTTGGCTCTGAGAAGTAAGCCAGGGAGTAGAAGTCAGCCAACAAATCACCACATGAACTGTGAGAACTTAATTCGACTGGGAAACTATCAAAGCCCTCCTGCTTCCAAGTGTCCTCCCTGAGGTGTGCCTGGGCCCCACATACATTCTTGCAGCAGTGTTCCCCCATCAGTGGTTGATGGGGTTGCACTCTGAACTTGCAGCCTGCCTCCTGCCGGGCAGCACAGGCACCTGTAGCCAGAGGAAGGCTTCAGACAGACGCACGCAGCGTGGGCAGCTGCTGGGCTTCAGGACAGGGGCACAGAAAGAAAGTTCACTCTGCAATGGATGAAATGCTTGTTAAACCCCAAAGGAGTTATTTTTAAAGAACTTCTACTCGATTCACTTCCAAGAGAAGAGAAACGTAACTTGTCCCCATTGTTTTAAATGTGCTTATATTCCAATTTCACTGCTCAATAAACAGTAAGTCCTTGGTGAAGGGCAAGGACCCAAGGCTATATGTAGTCCCAGGCTATCCTCACATGAGTCACATCAAGGTCTGTGCAAAATAATAGCAAATTGCCCTTTCATTCCCCTTCATTTTGGACCACTGGGTCCAAGTGTGCTGAACACCAAACAAACAGATAATAGATGTGACGGCTGAGTTATTTAGACCGTGTCAGAAACTATCAATGGCAAATTAATCATTTTTTTTCTGTTTTCTTTCCACTAGGATTTGAGGCCAGGAGATGTTTCTGGCAAGCGGAACCTCTGGGAAAAGCAGTCAGTGGATAAGGTCACTTCCCCTACTAAGGTAATCTGCTGGGAGGACTTGCATGTCCGTCTTCTGGTGGGTCTGGAATTATGATGTCCTGAGTCAAATGAGAAATATTGCTGACCCACAGATCTGTGCCTGATAGCCATTAGTTTCTAAAAGTCCCATATGCAGTGGAAAGGACAAGTTCACAAAGCCTTTGGCATTGCATGTTTGTCAGTCATATAACATAAATAGCTCTAACTCATGGTTCCCAGGAAGACATTCTAGATGAACCATAGTGGTGGAATATAGGCATAGATGGCCATATGAGATATCCGTAGTCTGCATTTCTTTGCAAAGTTCCAGATGGGCTCCACAAGCATTTGGGGAAAACAGACACCTTGGGAGGAAATGTCTGCCTCCCTCAGTGGCTCCAAAGCTGATTTCTGGAACCATCCTAGGAGACATTGCCCACAGCCTCAGACTCGAGATGACTATGGCAAAAAAAATTAAAATTTTATCCATACTGCAAACTATGCTGTACTGTGAAAACTAATGAGAACTAAGAATGCATGGTCTTCATGGGTATGCTCTTTCTTCAGAAAGCAAACTCTAGTGGTATCTGAAGGGTGTTCAGGGTACAAACAGTAACTAACTCCACTCCATTCGGAGCTTCAGGATGGAAATCCAGTCTTGTCTTTCAATAGAGAGAATTTTAAAGAAATTAGAAATTAAAAAGAAATCAGAAATCGACAACAAGTAATGTCAGAACAGTCTGTTTCTGACTTAATGCAAAATGATCGACAGAGGCTTCTTAAGCAAACAGGACTAATGGGCACAGAAAGGCAAGGAGAGGCTCCTTTAACAGCTCAGGACAGTGAGCGGATAGTTTCCCCTTCGACTTTCTGCGTGATCTTCACTCCAGTGCGGCTGTGTAAGCGTGCTGCTGGATCTTCTCGATGAGTTATGAATTGCTCTTTGGGTCCAGTGAAATCCACTAGCCCAGCCTCTCTAGTAAAATGACTTCGAAACAAGTCCATTTCCCAAGTGATTGGTAAGCATGCAGAAAGTAACGGTCACTGCTACCAACTGCTGACAGACACTAAGGGAGCATCTGCTGTCTGCCAGGCACCGTGGTTGGTTCCTCTGGTCCTCCAGCCAGCATGGGAGGTGAGGGGGAGGATTATTCCCGCTTCATAGCTGAGTAAAATGAGGGGTTAAATAGCTTACCTAGAAGAACACAGGGGGAAAGTGGCAAAACATGCATCGGTGTTCGGTCTTGTCTTTATTTACCACGCACACGTGTGTACTCATAGACACAAACCACGTGGTATCTGGCTTTATGTGAGCACTGGGGAGCCAAGCTCAGGCCAACGGGCTCAAAGCAAGTGCACTTAACTGCTGAGCCGTCTTCCCAGCCTGGATCCTTCATTAGTGACCTCAGCCTACATTCCCTGCCATTATCCATAGTGGTTTTTAATAATATGCATTCAGCAGAAAATATAAAGTTTCTAAATTCCTTGCATAATTTTCTAGTAATACCACAGAAAGGATGCATATTTTTAAGTAAAGATCTCAGCATTCTGGAGGTAGGAGGATCGCTGTGAGTTTTGAGCCCAGCCTGAGACTACCTAGAGAATTTCAAGTCAGTCTAGGCTAGAGCAAGAATGTACTTTGAAAAAAAAAATGTGTTTGTTGGCTTAAGACTTTATGACCCTTATGGCATAACTGTCTGACCTTTCAAAGTGACAATCCAAGAGCTAAGATGGCCTCCTTTCTGAGTAGGCTGTGTCAGCTGTCCATAGCCCATTATCACAGGTATGTTTGGCTTCCTGTGGTCACATTCCTCTTATCCAGAACTCTGAAAAGTGGAGCAAATATGACATGGAATGACAGGACGCAGCACAGCACCCACATACAAGACCGCATGAATGGTACTCCTGGAGTTGGGCGGCGTAGTGGTAAAAGGCAGAGGGTTGCAGTGTTCACACCCCACACTTTCTTCTCTGGACTGAACCACTGAACTTCTAAAGCAATAATAATCTATAGCCAACAGACCTATAGATGAGTCAATAAGCCAGCAGATTAGATATCTCGGCTCCAAAATATCAAACTCGCTACTTGTCATGTGTTCATTCCTTTGAAATGAATAAAAACACAGCACGTTGAAAATGTGATTTATGGCACATTAATAGCTCATCAAGCACTTTTAGCAGCTCAACGAGAAGGTGAAATAAGAAGAGGATGCAGGATTTGGGGTTTCAGGAGGGGTCTCCCAAATCTATGAACCCCAATTTTGGGTCCTTATCCTATTTTAACAAAGAATGGATCAAAGTGGAATCAAGAAGGATAAATTATGAATTATTGAGTCTATTTAGGGAGAAATCATAAATTGTGGGGTTTATTTAAGAGAAATTGGGGACTAGGGAAAGACTGGAGCAAGTCACACGCACGTGGAAGGTAGGAAACACACACTTGTGAGGAGGCACCACATAGTTCAAGAAGGTCATTTCAGAGAAATGGGGATCTAGGAAGAGGCTGGAACAGAGCCACAAACACTGGAAAGAAGGACACAGGGAAACATTCACTTGTGTTCACTCGTGTGGAAGGCACAGTATCCACCCCATTTAAGAGAAAGTGAGGTCTCAGAAGAGGCTGGAGCAGAGCCACAAGTACGTGGGAGGTAACAGGACCTAAGAGTTTAGGAAGAGATTTAAAAGAAACATGCACAGCCTCCATCTTGAGCCACCCCATGGCAGAAAGTTAAGAGTAAGTAAGTGGTGATGGTTTAGGAAAAGGAGAGAAGAAATTCAAATTAGCAATGGGCAGTAAGGAGAGTCACACCCATGATTACCTAAAGTTTAGAGAAATTACACAGGTAGCGGGCCCAGAGTCTAGAGGAAATTCCCACCAGGTAGATCTGGAGTATAAAGGAAATACACACCTGGTAGACTCAGAGATTAGAGAAAATCATCCATGTAATTAAAGTGAGAAGGTACCTCAACACATAAAGCAACTAGAAGGCCAGCAGAAAATTACTCAGGCCAAGAAACAGTGCTCTCCCCTACCCTGTGTCCAGAGAGAGATCACAGGGCAGAGGGCCGTGGGTACTGCGTGGAGAAGCCTTTAGAGTGGACTCACAATGTATTCCTTCATCTGATCCAGGTATGTAGGGGAAGAGCGGATGGGTTTGCTGATTCAAGGCCCGTTCACCTAGGTGGTGTGCTAGACTGTGGACAGCAGAGGGCACTGCAGCCATTGTGGCTGAAACTGGATCATCAGTTCCAGTCCTGTGGAGGCTGGGTGGTTCTCTCTTTGGGTTCCTGCCCCTAACTGAAGCTACCTAAAAAAAGCTAGCTTTCTCCTGAGCCTCCTTCAGTAGGGCTTGGATGGTGGCTCAGTAAAGGCACTTACTGTGCAGCTCCAAGGACCTAAGTTCTGATCCCCAGACCTCACATAGAAAAACTGGAAACCATGGCCAGCCTCTGTAGTCCCAGTGACAAGAGAAGCGGAGACAGGAGAATTTCCCAGAAGTGAGGCGACACCGAGCCTAAATGAAAGCAGAGGACCAAACTGAAAGTTGTCCTCTAACGTCACATACTTGCATAGCACACCCACACATACACTCACATACACACACACATGCACCCACACTCACATACATAAACACACACATACATAAACACACACACACATACATAAGCACACACATGCACACAACAACAATAAAATAGAATAGCACAGCAGAGCAGGATAGAACAGAACAGACGGACTGGAATGATGAAGGCACCGGAAGGAGGTCAGGTTGTATGTATGACTCGAGATGGCTCGAGGGAACGAGAGAAAGCAAAGATTCCGATTTCCTACTCCGCCATGGTATGTTGACACGATCCCAGCTGAGATTCCTGGTCCTGGAGAACACTAGAAATTCCTGGTCCTTATGGAGCTGTTTGAAAAGCACCTCTTGACTCTGAATGCCATGAGCAAAGATGAAGCTCAAAGTTAAAAAAAAAAAAAACACCTAAAGGAAGAAGGAAAAGGAAAGTGGGGAAAACTCACCAAAAGAAAGAGTAGAGTGAAAGATTATACTTGAATAGAATGTCAATAGTAATCTTCCCTCTCATAAATATTTGTATTTGTTCCTACCATGCTATGGTTCCTTTTCTGTTTTCTTATAAACACCATCTGACTGAAACACATGGTGGGCTGCCTATTTAAAGTTATTTTTTTCTCTCAGCAGGTGTGAGACCATTCGAGAAAGAACCCAAGCTCGAGACGCTGGACCAGCTCTGTTTTATATTTATGTTGATTTACTATTTTGGGTTCATTTTCCTTCATTTTATCTTCTAGTCTCCCAATAAACCCATGTCTATGATCACTATATTTAATAATCACATCTAGAGATGTCCATGGCCAAAGTACTGCCCTTGCACAGGAGCCTGTTTCTAAAGAAACCCATGCTGTGAAATAGACCTTCTACTGCTCATGTCTGAACAGGGATGTCAACCACATTGGACGTCAACAACAGGAGAGTCGAGGTTAAGATTGCCTGAGGAAGGTGTGCAACATCTAGGAAAAAAATGAACCATAGGCTTTGTTGTATTTCGATACAGAAGTCATGTTGTTTCTGCACTTTAAGGCATGGAAGAAATTACCTAAGTAGGCAATTATAACTGTGTGTGAAAGTAACCCATTTCAGATTTGATATATGGCAATAATGATTGTCTTTAAAAAGAAGATGGACTGTTGCTTTTTGTGTGCTGATTTCTATCGAACTTGGATGATTATTTTAGCTGACAGTGGTACTGGTTTGTTCTTTTTTCCAGCTTGGTTGCTTTGTGGAATTCTTTGGTAGCGATAGTAGACAATATCACATTTTAGAAAACCCAACTGTGTATGTATGTGCATACACGTGTACAAACACACTAATGGTAGCATGCTTTCCCATGTGCTAGACTTATATTTAGTAGTATGTCCTCATAACTAGACAATATCACAGCTTTTTTAAAGATTAAAAATCACATTATGTTAATATTTCATATTTGCCAGTAGAAGCATGGGAGTTAGGTAATAAATGTGTTTTCAATGCCCAATAACCTGTAAGAAAAAAAAAGTATTAGGGAAAAAAGAGAGATTTGAAGCATCAAAATGAGTTTCAATGCCTTATAAGGCATATTTGTATTTAGTTTATAATTAAAGGAGATGTTGAAATCCAGTATGACTTGTAGTAAGTCTGCTATCTAGGTAAAGCTCAAGGCCTGCTTCTGTGTAAAGAAAGTTGACCTCCATGGGATCCCAGGTCTCTTCTTTCTCTAAAGTGTAAATGGGTAGTTTCACTGATGATGGTGCATAGGTTAGAATCCCACAGGGAGGTCTAAACCAAGACCAGCTTTGACTCATGTCTGGAAACACAGAAGCAAAGTGGGCGAGAAGCCAGCGTTTAGAAAATACGAGTATGCCTCTTTATGAGCTCTCCAACATTCCGAAATTAAAGTGCTCTCTCTATTAGCTAATTGGTACTTGTCATAAGTTGATAATATGTTGAAAATTTTAAAGTATATATAAAGTTTTCTAGTTTTACTTTTTGAGAGTCTTGATTGACACCCTGGTTTAGCTCATCAGTCTTTATGCTTCCCAACAGCTAATGAGAGAGTAATCTAGTGCTTTATATAGATTTATACATACCGTGTCATTGTGTAAATTCATACCTCAGCTGACTTAACCAAAATTGACTTAGCCTCAGTCCCTACCAAACTGAGATTGCCTCCCAAATAAGTATTTCTAATCCACATATGTCCCTGCAAGAGAGCAGGGTTGGCTTCAGGAGTGACCAGTGCCTCACAAAATCTGTTTTCCTCCTAAGTCAGTAAGGTTAGTTCAATCTCCTAGCTTTTAGCAAACTTGGGCCAAAGGAAGAGAAGCCACGAAGTCTACCCAAAGCATCCGCCCATGGCAGAGTAGACACATGTCTATGAGAAGATAAACTAGAATCTACACGGACGGAGTGCCCGTGCAAATGACTCCCATTGATTGGAGTGAAATGGATCAAAGTTTGAATTAAGGCTGATGGTGAGGGAAAAATGTTTTGTTGAGCTTTTAACAAGAGCTTCTCCTAATTGCTACTATTATATATTAGTGTTTAAAGTATGAATTTGAGAAGGTATCGATCCTTTTATTCCAATGTTTGGATGATATACGTTTTAGGGTAGAATTTTGTCCAGTTTGGACTTAATCTTTGAAAAAGCGAGTTCCTCCTTTACATGTTCAATTACAGTATTCCGTTGTCCTTGATATGCAATGCAAGCTGACTAGCATGTTCTGTGAATCTGCCATTCTTAAAAATGTTATAAACACTTGATATTTTTCACTGATAATTGATCGTTGCAATAAAAATGTATTGTGAAAATGCATCCACAATAAATGGAATTCCTCCAAATATCTTTGTCTTGTGCGTTTTTCTGTACATTTTTCTGATTGTGAGAGGTGTGTCTGTTGGAATGAGTATGGTGGAGCAAAACGTGCATTTCACACTGAGTGTTGGTTGGTTCATCATGTAAAAGAGAAAAGCATTTTCAAATTTTTAAAAATAATTTTTAAATATTTATTTATTTGCAAGTGGGGAGGGGAGGAGATTGGGCATGCCAGGGCCTTCTGTAACTGCAAACAAACTCCAGACTCGTGCACCACTTTGTGCGTCTGACTTTATTTGGGGACTGAGGAATTGAACCCCAGATGTTAGGCTTTGCAAGCAAGTGCCTTGAACCACTGAGCCAATCTCCCCAGCCCCCATTTTCAACATTTTAAATATTTATTACAGGTTATTTTCTAACAAGATTCTAAATTTTTATGAGGTAGACAACTGTCCACCAAACATTTTAAAAATTCAACACAAAATTCTTGCCCAACTTCATAGCACTTGGGGGGCTTAATTTATTTATTTGCAAGCAAAGAGAGATAGAGAGAAGAGAGACAGAAAGAAAGAATGGGCGCATCAGGGCCTCCAGCCTCTGCAATCAAAGTCCAGATGCATGCACTACTATGCATCTGTTTTATGTAGGTACTGGGAAATTGAACCCTGGTCCTTAGGCTTTTCAGGCAAGTGTCTTAACCACTGAGCAATCTCTCTAGCCCCCATAAAGGTTTTAAGTTGTAACTCCAGAGCCCCTGAGAAGTTCCCTAAATCCTGCCCTTAAAACTGGTAGAATTAACAAAATTATAAAAATAATATTGTTACTGTTATATCATAACAATAGGGATGATAAGAGATAGTTGTCATCAAAAGCAATTCATAAAATTGAGCAATGAATGGGCAGGGAATTTGGCACAGTGGTTAAAGGCACTTGTTTGCAAAGCCTGCTG